>JAMALN010000214.1:0-47504 GCA_023630115.1 Cutaneotrichosporon sp. PK4640
CTGGCCTGCCCTTGTGGCAATGATCTCCCTCCCCAGCTGCCTTCGGCTGCTAGCTACTTGTTTGGTGGTAGTGGTTCGAGGTGGCTGGGAGGGAGGTTGGCCGGGGCGGGCTGGCGGGGTGGGGGAGCGGCAGGTCGACGCCGCTGAGGTAGTGGAGACCGCGAGCAGGAGGGCGGTTGTTGGATGGCGTCAGAGAAGCTACTGACAAGTTGTCAGAGAAGCTACTGACAAGTTGACTGATGGGAGGGCCGCGACCTTGCACTCAGCCCAATCTCCGCTGCTGGTATCAGCTGAGCGAAGCTGCCTAGGCAATCCACCCATCCATGGCCATTCCGCTCGACAACGCTGGAATCGTCACGTGGCACACTGGAATGACGCATGTCAAGTGACGCTTCAAGACAGCCGAGTAGCGGAGATGGTGGAGAGTAACGTCGGCGAGCACCACCGCCCGACCTGTCACGCCCGGCCAGATCGCAAGAGAAAGTTGGTTATGGCATGTGCCCGCTGCCACAACCACGCCTCGGAGCATTTCTTCTGCACTTCTGCGAAGGTTCTTGTATGATCTATGATGATGATATCAGCCACAGGCCATGTGCCCTTGTATTGTCTCCACTTCCGGAGCCAGCCAGCTGGTGGCGATGTGAGCATGACGGAGATGCACCATGTACCCGTGACCGAATAACAGCAGGAATGACGATCGACTCCCCACGCCCAATTTAAGCTCGCAGTGTCATACAGTACGTGTGCACATGAGTCCGGCGGAAACGGCGCAGCGGGCGGCACCGGCGGCCCGGAAGGGCTGGACTTTGGTCCTTTGGCTTATGTATTGGGCCAAGCGAAGAGCAGGAAGCGAGGAGGACATGCATCAAAACAGGCGCAGATTAGCTGCGGCGGATCGACAGAATGACTGGCCTCGTGGCCGCGGGCCCCAAGGACTGGGTCGTGAATTCAGCTAGCGGCAAAAGCTCCGAGGCTCGGTGTCAGCTGCGGGTGTCTCTCGGCGCTGTGTGATGTGCAGTGGCGGCCTCGGAGTTGAGGGATTGGTGCAGGAGCAGAGGGAGGCAAAGGGGGAAGCGAATGGATGGCCGAAGTGTACCCTGAGGTATGACGATAACGGGAGGAGCGTTAGAACGTGTAAAACGAGGTGCACACTCAAGAGGGGCAGGCGTCGTGCGTGTCCTCTGCCTCCTCTACCAAAGTCAAGCATGTGCGTGTGAGGTGCAGAGTGGCGAATGCAGATGAGGACATGGGCGGGGCAAGAGAGGCGGAGAGTCATTCGGCCGGGGCGGGGCGGCGCGTTCAGGCACACATGACACATAGCCTAAAGGTGACCGCCGGGCAGAGGGGGGCAGGTGGACAGGTGGACAGGTGGACTGTCAGACTGACGGTTATGGGTGGCTAGAGGTCTAGTGCAGGGGAGGAGGGGGAGAGTGCCGACGCATGCCCATATGGCCATTCCGTTCACTTCTGTACCTGGAGCAGTATTGCCCCATCATTTCGTCCTCTACCCTTGGTGGCCTCACTCCTGCTCTACTGCACAACCTACTCATCCTGGACGTTCGTCGAGTGTGTGTTACTCGTTGACATCAAACCCATCCCGCTCGCCAGGTTCTGGACGTGATCCCCGAACGCCACTGGGCCTGTTGAGCCTGTCCATTTCGTCAAACGAGACGGTTTCCCCTAGTCACCCAGCGCCCCGGGCCCAAGCCACACACCCCTTATCCCACCCAAAGTGAGATCCAGGCGGCAATCCATTCCACCCCCCTCCTAATCCTCGACACCTCGCTCGCTCCGGCCGCTCCTTCCCTCGCTCGACATCAACTACCACGCCCCCAACACATCTCTTGTCTCACAAACTCCCACAACTCCATTTCCACACCAAACACTACCCAAGAGCCACCTCCCCCTCCCACTTCCTCGACCCCGCCGTCAGCTGCACGACCGAGCAAGCAGCGCGGCGCTCGCCGACGCCCACCGCCCTCCGCGGCCTAGCGCGAACCCGCCATGCCCCCAGTAGGGGGCTCGGTCGTTGGCACCCAGTCGGCCGCCGAGCGCGTCACGGCCAACACCGCCACCAAGCTCGAGGCGCTCCGCGGCAGGATGCCATCCACCAGCAACAAGTCGGAGAAGGTGGAAGCCAAGTACGACGTCGTGCTAGAATGTGAGTCGGATCTCGGGGCACAGGGAAGGATGGGCACCGGCGCCGGCGCCTCGGCATGACAGCGTGATCGTGCGTAAGCCTGTCAGCCGCCGATCAGAGGTCGTCATCGCAGACGTCTCGGGCTTCCAGACTGGTCGAGCCCGACGTCGCAGGTGGGCTGCACCTGCACCCAGCACCCCTTGCCACTTATCTCACACCCTTCCTCACTCTGCCCGTGCGTTCAATGAGCTGACATGCTCCCACTCGCCCTCGCCACCTCGCGTCTCCGTCTCTACCTTCACCGCCTCTCATGCGTCCCCTCGCCCACACCAGACCCAAATCTCGAACTTCATTCGGCTGCTGCCAGCGGAAACCTTGGACTTGTGCACTATGCCCTGACGCACGGCCAGCCGGTCAATTCACTCCTGCACGGCTGTCTCCCGCTCCACGCGGCGTGCTCGGGCGGTAGCGTCAGCGTCGTCCGAATGCTCATCGACCGTGGCGCAGACGTCAACGCCCCTCGCCTGCCGCGGCGCTACTCGGAGAACGGCAAGCGAGGCAACAGCGCCCCTGCCGTCGGAACAGTTGGTGAGTGACCGCGCGCGGGTGACAAGCGAGAAGCGCACTGACCAGCAGGCTCGACCCCTCTCCACTTTGCGGCCGCCAATGGGCACAAGACGGTTGTCCAGATCCTCCTCGGGTGCGGCGCCGTCGCCGACAGGCCAGACAAGAACGGTATGACGCCCGAGGACCTGGCCGAGATGAGCGGGTACAGCGAGATTGTGCACGCCATCCGTGTGTGGTCCCACGTCAACGAGCGCCCCGGCTCCTCGATGTCTGCCATGTCCGACCCCGATGCGTACTCGCGCCAGCACCGTGCTGAAGCGGGGGCCAGCACTGGCGCAGGCACCGCGTCCGAGCCGGACGTGCCAGCCTCGCGGAAAGGCAAGGAGCGTGCGACCAGCATGGTCAGCGTCGCTTCCGAGAAGGCCCGCCTCCTCCGCACCAGTCTCGAGAACGGCATCCGCGGGGGAAGAGCCGGCGCTCTATCGCCGGACAACAGTGGCTCCACAACCCGCGCTGCCAGCTTCCCGAGCGATGGCACCACCACGCCGTCCGGAAGACCCGATTTATCCCTCGTGCCAACACCCACCGTCGACAGCGACAACCCCAGTTCCGCCCTCCCCTCCCCCTTCCCGGCATCTCCCGCCTCTAACAGCCCGATCGATGACGAGGGTCCAAGCCTCGCCAACGGCGTCATCAAGACGCCCGTACTGGAACCGGAATCGCCAGGCAATCCCTCCCCCTCCTCCGCCTCTTACAACCAACGGTCATCAAGAAGACCGTCCCTCCCCTCCATACTCGAGAAGGCCGCGCATCCTGGCGCTGCCTTCCGGACCGCGATGCGCAAGACCGAGAAGGATTCTTCGCCGTCAATCACCGAATCAGACCAGACGTCACCAAACCTTCCCTCCTCGGGCCTCTTCGCCCGCGGTAGGAGCAGGACGACCGAGACGATACAGAGAACCAAGTCGCAGAAGCGCGCTCTGCTCAAGCTGTTCCGCCGCGGCCAGTCGCCACATTCCCGCAGCCCAAGCCCGCCCAAACGCCCGGAAACGTCGATTCCCCGTCAAGCTCCCAACGAGCAGTTAACGGAGAGCATCGCGCGGCTCAAGCGGGCGAGCATGGACCCGGAGATGATGCAGATGGCCACCGATGTCCTGCAGCTCGGCGACCAACTCGAGGCTGCCGCTTCCATCTCTGCTCCCGTCACGAAGACTCGCTTCTTCGACGATCTGCCCACAAGCCCTTCCTCGCGCAGTGTATCCTCGGATCGGGCAGCACCGCATATGCCTCCGCCACCATCAATTGACCGAGGATGGGATCCGCGCCGCCGGAACATTGGTGGTGTGATCAGCCCCAGTCCCCTGGCAAACACCTGGGGCGACGATAGCGAGGAGGAGCCCCGGAGAGCGTCTGTGCGCCGGAGTGTCACCGAGGTGGTGCGAAAGCCTATCTCGAGAGATCCACCACGTCGCATGCCCTCGCTTCCCGCCATGGCAGGATCAGCGGCGGCGACGAGGCGCCGATCCAGGGTGCTTCCCGACGGCATCTCGCCTCCCACGGACATGTCGGGAGAACTTGGCGAAGCTTCAAGCGATAGTGCATCCCTCGGCGAGTCGGACGAGGTAGCCGGTGTGATTACCACGCCCGCCACTGAGCCCTCCCCTTCGGAGGAGAAGGCCAAGTTCGACGACAGCGAAGACGAGGGCGATGTGACGATCACAGCGCCTCCAAAGGACTTGGACATCGCCTCTCTGTCCCTCGAGGAGATCGAGGATGGCGTCGAGGCCAACGGTGCGGGTCCAAACCCGAGCAGGGCTGTGGATACCCTCCCGCTCCCCGAGACCGATGGGAATCTGAGCCGCTTCCGCGGCGAGAGCATGAGCTCGCAACTCACCGACTCCGTCTACACCCCACCGTCGTCGAGATTGATGACTCCACCGGGCTCGGGCGGCAACCGCGTACCTCCCGACACAGACCTACGGTCCCTCGGCCTCCTGCCGGGCACTCCGGAGATCAAGCCCATGCGCACGAACTCGATCAAGGCGGCGACGATGTCGGGCCTTGGCTCTGGCTTGCCCTCAGAAAGAGGTGGCCCTTCGTCCCTGCCGTCCGAGAGACTGCTGGCATCCAACGTTCCGGAGCGTCGGTCCCCGCTTCTGCGCTCGGCGTCCCAGCGCTCTTCGCCGACACCGACGCCCCCGCGCGGTGTGATGCACCGCTCAGCCTCGCAGCGGTCGTCGTCCCAGCGTTCCACGATCGAGGGTCCCATACACGAGGGCCGCCCTCTGCGCCCGCCGCAACGCAAGATTTCGAACCATGCCGAGGCGCGTGACGCCATGGAGCAGGATGAGCGTGACGTCCTGAGCATTGCGCAGCTGCCACACTCGGAGCTGTCCAGCCGCACGCTGGCAGACCAGCTGGCTGCATACGGCGAGAGCCACGCTCTGGCGGAGGAGTTTGCGCGAGTCGAGGGCCTGAGCTCGGTGAGCAGCGGGTCCGACCACCGCTCCTCCCAACGGTACAGCACGATGAGCTCCGGGTCAACCACGAGCCGCAACGGGGCCGAAGTCATGCAGCGTACCCCCAGCGGATTCGTCCCCCGCGCGCCACCTCCCGTCGACCCCTCCATCAACCGCATATATGACAGGCGCGAGGCTGCGTACCGCGACCGGATGGCGACGTTGACGACCACAACGACAATGAAGGGCTTCCACCAGCGCTCGATGAGCGGTACGCCGCGCAGTCGCGCGACGTCGGGCAGCGACATGTGGTTGACCGCTGGGCCCTCCGCTGCAGCCGCGCACCCGCGGCGCCTCACCGATCCTACGGGTTCCAGCCCCAAAGAGGTCGACTCGAACCCGCACATCTCAGGCCCCCTCCCTATGGTCTCAGACTTGAAACCGCGCTCGCGCAAGAACTCGTTGTCGAACTCGATCGCGCGCGCATCGCCCATGTCCGTGATCAAGGCGGGTGTGCCCTCGAGCGCGTCGCCTCGCAACTCTCCGCATAGCAGCATCCTCTCCTCGGTGCCGCGGCGCAATGGCCACCTCGCTCGCGCATCCTCGCTCAGCATGGCGGACGGTACGCCGCGGTATGCTGGCCTGGCACAGGCGCGCGCATTTGCAGCCCAGTCGTCCAGTGTCAAGGGAAGCAGCATCATGGCCTCGCGCCAGCCACATCTGCCATCCGACTCGGGCGAGGACGAGGATGAGGATGAGCTCGAGCCCGAGCCCACTTTCGGCCTCGGCGATGTGAGCCAGTGGCAACACGGGCTGCACAAACCAAACAAGTGGGGCCAATTCAAGGGCCACATACGGGCGAGCAGCGTCGGAGCCGTGCATCTCAAGGGTGCCGTGGGCAACGCTGTTGGCGCGGTCGGTGGGCAGATCAGAGGCGCGGCGGGCCATCTCCGCCGCTAGCCCGCTGCCCTGTTTGTAACACTAGTCTCCGTCTCAGGTTGTCACGGGCTCGTACACCAATGCATGTCTGTCTGTCTACCTGTCTAGAATACACTACTACTACGCCTTGACCTTCTTGCGGCCCGCCTGCGCGGCCTCGTGCATCGCATACTCCTTGGAGACGAGGTGGCTCGTCTTCTCGACCAGGCTGAGCATCTTGGAGATGTCGGTGCTCCACGCATTGAGCGTCTCGTTGGTCTTGCGCGGCCGCTGGAAGCTGACCACGCCTGCAGGCCGGTCGATACGCGCATACACCGTCTTGTCCGTCACGAGCTTGCACAGTGTCCGCTCGGTCGTGAGTGCGGGCAGGTCGAGCAGCTCGGTGAGCCGCTGCAGCGTGATGCGCGAGTAGTACGCGGCGATGACGCGGATGTTGTGCTCGACCACGCGCGAGTGCAGGGCCTCCCACCGCGCCTCGCCTGGGGGCAGGACCTTCGTGCCCTTCTTGCGCTCCTCCTCGGCCCGCTGTCCCGTCTTGGTGCCGAGCGTCGAGTCGGCTGCGAAGACGGGGGTCTTGCGCAGTTCGGGGCCGTATAAGGTCTCGATACCGGGCCAGCGCATGAGCTCCTTTGTCACGAAGCACTTGAGGAGGGCGCTGGGGTTAGTACTGCAGCTAACGTGGCGAGGGAGATGAGCCGGGTCCCGTGGGTGGGTGCCGTGGGTGGAGGGCACGTCGAGTGACTCACTAGTGCAGAGGAGCCTTCTCGAGGTTGTGGTCGGCGTACAGCTTGTGCAGCATGTCGCTCTGCTCGTTGCTGTATGGTGCCAGCACCACGTACATGATGATGTTCTCGATGACCTGGGGCGTGAGCGCTGCCTCCAGCTGTACACGGAATCAGTCAGCTAGCACTCACGTTCAGCTCGCGGGCCTCGTCCTCCTTGACCTCGTCCGTGTCCCACACAGCCTGGTACGCGCTGCAGGCCTCGAGGTAGTTGTCCTCCTGGAGGGCGAGGTGGACGATGAGGTCGTAGTAGCGGAGCTTGAGGTCGGTCGCGTCCTTCTCCTTGAGGTAGACGCGGTTGATCTTGCGGCTCCCGACGCGCACCTTGTTCCAGTTGCCGCGGAGGGACTCGAGGCGCATTTGCTCAAGAATACTGTCTGTCAGCTACGCCAAACCCACCGTAGCTAAAACGAGTCACACTCACAAGTTGGTCTTCTCCCGCTTGTCCATGGACGAGTAGGTCTCGATCTGGATGTCGCTCATGAGGTCGGCCGCAGCGTTGAGGTGGTCCTCGGCGGTCACGGGCTCCTTCTTGACCTTCTCGTCGCCCTTGGCCTCGTTCTTCTCCCGGTCCTCGCGCTGCTTGGCGTCCTCCTTGGGCGCGCTCTGCGCCAGCGTCTCGTGGTACGCCGCGAGCTGGGCGGTGAGCCGCGCGCGCTGCAGCTCGAGGTAGATCTTGCCCTCGGTAATGTCGCGGAGCGTGGTGAGGAGCTCGAGCCAGCGCCCACCCTTGTCCTTGCTCTTCTCGCCCCGCTCCTCGAGCACGTCAAGATACGGCATCGCCTCGTCGACCATGCGCACGACGGCCTCCTTGAGCTGCCCGTGCTTCTTGGACATGAGCGCGAGCTGGGTGTTGAGCGCGTCGAGGTCGTTCTGCTCCCAGCAGAGGCGGACAAGGAGGGTAAGAAGCGACGCGGTCGAGGGCATGTCCGAGGCATTGCGCGTCTGCTTCTCGAGCGCCGAGATGCGGTCCACCGCCTCGCTCAGCTTGCCGCCCTGTTGTCAGCTCGGTGTGAAGGACAAGCTCACCTTGGCGAGAGCCTCGGCCTCGGGCGCGAGGTCCTTGACCTCCTTGGTAAAGTCCTTCTCCTGTTTCCGCTGAAAGGACATGTTGGTGAGTGAAGGTTGAAGTAGATGTTGATGACTTCTGGATGACTAGCTGCTGTCGTAGGCGTCACTGAACGCGCGTCCACCCAGGGAGCTAGGGGGACATGTGAGTGACGATTGCCACGTGGATTAGTTTCCGCATTTGATTTCTACATTTCTCCAATCGGCCAGTCTCTCTGCCTGGCTCTGGCTGCCCCTCTCCAAGTCTGTCCGACTTTTACTGGGACACCCAAGTTGAGCCAGTCCGTCATCACACTCCGCTGCCCGCCATGGTGCGCTACATCCCGACGCAGGTCCCCGCGGCCATGTCGCGCCTCATCGCGTCCACCCTCGTCGCCAAGCCCCCGACCTGGTACGCCCCCGTGATCAACAACCCCCCTCTCGCCATCCCCCTCCGCCGCGCGACGAGGCGGAACAGGCCACACGAGGGCAAGGGGTACGACGACCTCCCCACGCACGCCGAGTTTGACCCCCGGCGCGAGGGGCATGGCACCCGCGCGCGCGCCCGCCACACCCGCGAGCCAAAGCAGCGTCCCCGCGACATTGTGTACGCTGCGGACCACGTGCGGCGCCAGTTCTTTGCCGACTTTCCCTTCGAGGCGCTGCGCCCGCACTCGCTCGTCGAGGCCGACGCCGTCCGCCTCCCCAACGTGGTTGAGGGCAAGGCGTGGACTGCGCTCAGCCAGCGCGGCGCGTACCCCACCGTCGAGGACACGGTCGAGTTTACCCTCAACCTCAACGAGCAGGGGCTGAGCCTGAGCGACGCGTACAAGCAGGCGACGGACGAGTTTATCGCCCTCCGCGCCGCGCACGAGATTGCGACCCTGGCCGCGCAGGGCGAGGCGGTGGCATACGGCGCCGAGTTCAAGCGCTCAGAACACGTGAGTCGACGAGCCCGCCGAGCCGACGCCGAAGGCGGAGGCTCTGAGCGAGGAGCAACGAACCTTCGGCTGCATGCTCCCCCTCCCTCTGGATATCGCTTACCCCAGCAACGGACCTTTGACAAGGAGGCGCGCATCCTCGACGAGACGGCGGCGTCGCGCGCCGGCCTGGCGACCCAGTCCGGCCACCTCCCCACCCTCAAGCACCGCAAGCCAAAGGTGTGGTCGGCGGACGTGACCCCCGGGTCCGTCCCCACCGGGGCATTCACGGGCGGGCAGGCGTACGCGCAGCGCTGGAGCCTGCCGCCGCCTGTGCGCGCGGGCGTGGCTGCCGGCGACCTCGTGTCGGCCATCAAGCCCGCGCCGGCTGTGGCCTCTGGTGCGGCGGCGTCGGAGTCGGCGGTGGGGGGCGCGCAGGCGCCCAAGAAGGACGAGGAGGAGATGGACGACCTCGAGCTCATGGCCGCCATCCTTGGCAAGAACTAGCATTTGCATGCATGTACATCTCGGATCTACGGGTTGGTTGTGGGGTTTGTGGGTTGCGATATTCCTAGATGGCCGGGATCGGGGATCTTCCTCCACCGCCCACTCCCTCATCACTGTCACCCACTACTGACGCTTACCCAGGAGATGGAGGGGGAGCGAGCTGAACCAGCTCTTCTTGCTCTTGGCCTTGTCCTTCTTCTCCTTCTCGCTCTTGTGCTCACGGCCGCAGCAGTGGGCATGGTTCTGCTTCTGCTCACCCTCACCCTGCTTGACCATGTGCTCGCGCTCACCCTCCTCAACCTTGTGCTCACCACCAAACTCGGCCTGGCGGAAGGGGTTCGGCAGGCGCTGCGGCAGCCCGCGCCCCATGCTCACGCTGTCAAAGTACGTGCCCTTGACGGCGCCGAGGTGGGCGTACGGCGCGTTCAGGGTGGCGTGCGGGTCGGCCGGGCGGGCCTGGCGGGGCTGGTCGGGGATGCCGAGGCGCATGGGGGACGAGCGCGAGCGGCGGAGGTGGGCCGGCGTGTGGGTCGGGCGCGCACGGCGCATGTGGTTGGGGGTGGGGGTGGCAGCGCGGGCCATGGCGGTCGCGGGCGTCTCGGCGATAAAGGCCTGGAGGGTGATGGGCTCGTTGGCGCTCGAGGGGCGGGGGCGGCTGCTCTCGTTCGCATGGCCGTTGGCGCTGCTCGTGCGGCGGGGGAGAGAGTCGGGGCTGAGACGGGTAGTGCGGCGGCTGTCGTCCTCGTAGTAGTGGTCGACGGTGCCGTTGACCAGCTGCTGGCGCGCGTTGGCGAGGCGGTCGACAAGCGGCATCTGCTGCGGCGTCTGCTCGGCCGTGACGACGTGCGTGCGGATCCGCACCCCCGTCTCGGGGTGGTACTCGCGCGTGACGCGCTTGTACATCCCCATGCCCGCGCCCTCGGACTCGGGCGACGACGCGGGTGTAATCTGGGCCGCGGGGGGCGTGGCGGTCGTGGGGCGCGGTGGCGGGGGCGCAGCGCGCACGGGGCGGATGGTCGAGACGCGGCGGTGCGGCGTGGGCGTGGGCGGCTCCGAGGGGGGCGTGTACTCCTTGGCCCAGCCCGCGCGCGCGTAGCCCGGCGAGAGGGGCGGGGCGCGGGTGGGCGTGGGGTTGAAGGGCGAGGCGGAGAAGAAGGCGGGCGGGGGGCGGGTGAAGCCCTGCTGCGAGAGGAGGTTGGAGGAGAAGGCGTCGAGGTCGTCGGCGCCGTCCGTGTCCGTCACCTGCTCGGTCTCCCACTCGCTCTCGGTGGCCTCGGCGTCGGTCGAGGCGGCGACGTCGCTGAGCTCGGTGGCGGTTGAGTATCCCTCGTCGCCGCGGGCGCGCTGTGCCGCCACGACGGCGCTCGCGCGCTCGGGGCTCTGGAGCACGACGGGGTCCAGGCGCTGCTTGCGCTTGGTCTTCTTGGTCTTCTTGGCCTTCTTCTTGGCCTGCCACTCCTTGGGCACGAGGGCGGGGGCGAGCGCCGCGATGTTGTGGCGCCAGCTCGGGTTCTCGCTCTGCTCGGCGACCTGCGGCGGGAGGCTGAGCAGCTCGGCCGTGACGGCGTACGCGATGCCCTCGCCGAGGACGCGCTCGGCCTCGGTGGCCGTGCGCTGGCTCGTGGGCGAAGAGCGGAAGGAGGCACCCTCGTCCAGCGAGCTGAGGGCGAGGCGCGTGCCCGGCGGCGTGCGGAGCTTGCGGTCCATCGCGAGGCTGAGGTTACGCGCGGGCGTCGAGAGCACGCGGAGCTCGCCGGCAGCGGCGCTGGGGTGGCGCTCGTCGAACGGGGAGGGCGAGGGGGGCGGGGCGTGGGTCCCCAGCCTGCCAGCGTGCGGGGAGAGCTGTCCCGAGGCGACGAACCCCAGCTCGGCGAGGAGGCGCTCGGCGGTGGCCATGTCGATCTCGATGGGCCCGCGGCGCGCCGCCGCCTCGACCTGCTCGGACGTGGCGCACACGATGCTCGTCCCGCTGGTGGGGGTGGGGAGGTCGCGGGCGGAGAGGGGGTAGCTCGCCGTCGAGGCGGGGGAGCGGTTCGAGATGCTCGCGCTCGGGGTGAGCGAGGGCGTGCTGCTCGTGCGGGTGCGGGACTTGGGCGAGGCCTTGGGCGGCGTGAGCGAGTTGCGCGTCTTCTGCGAGTAGACGGACGGGCTCGAGTCGTACCCCGACGCCGGGAGCGGGAGGTTGGCGGTGGGCGGCGTGCGCGGCTCCTCCTCGGTGGCGGGGAGGCCGGGGGCGGTCGAGGCGCGGCGGCGGCGGACGGGGCGGCGCGCGAAGGGCGTGGGGGTGCCGGGGGTGCCAGTGGGGGTGGGCGTGTTGCTGCCAGGGGTGTACGGGGCGGAGCTGTGCGTCGGCGGGGTCAGGCGACGAGCGGCGGGGGTACCAAAGCCACTGGTGTAGGGCGTGCCGCTGCCGTTGATGTGGGTGCGCTCGACATGGTTGGGGATGGAGGAGGGAGACTTGGGGGTACAGACGGGCGAGCCGTTGACGGTGATGGGGCCGTTGGGGGTAGTCTTGAAAGCGGGGGCGGTGGGAGTGGTCGGCGCACGAGTGCTGGGAGCCGAGGGGACCGCCGTGTCGATTGGGGTGGGCGACGGAGTGCGAGGGGGCGAAGCGCTAGGCGAGGTGGCAGGAGACGCAAAGACCGAAGGAACAGTGGCAGGCAGGGTAGTCGAAGTGGCAGGGGTAGTCGAAGTGGGAGAGGCAGTCGAAGGGGCACGAGTAGGCGAAGTGTTGGTCGAGGCAGCGCCGAGGTCCATGGCCGAGGGCGAAGCAACCGGCTCACAGCTCACGTCCGTGACCGTGACCGTGGGGACAGTGAGCGTGGCTGGCGTCAGCACCCCTCGAAGAGCAACTTACCCATGCCGAGGATGTCGAGGTCGAGGTCCGACATCTCGATGCTGGCCTTGCGAACGCGCTTGATGAGGGGGGCTGGGTGAGCGGTGCGGTGTGGGAACTCACGATCACCCGAGGCGTGCGACTTGTGCTGGCCCATTGTGTGTAGAGTCAGAGGTTGGTGAGTGGGTGAGGACGCGGCGCGGCTGATATGCACTTCATGGTGATGCTGCGAGAGGTGGCTGCGACACCTCCTGTCAGTGATGGCGGGGGAGGTGTGTCATGCATGCACGCTTCGGCAGTGACGGCGACAGTGATGGTGGGTGCCGCTGCCGCGAGGAGTGAGAGCCCCTGCCAGTGATGGCATCGAGGCTTCACCGGCAGTGGCAGGTACAGTGGCAGTCACTGGGAACGAGGTCCTCTCCTTGGGTTGATGGGAGGTGCGACGGTGTGTATACGTTTCGGGGTGACCGCTGGTGCCCCGAAGAACATGTGAATGATGGCGCCGAAACTTCCCCGAGCGCGAGGTGGGAAGGTGCGACGCCAAGTGCGTTCGCATCCCATTCTGCACGGCACGCCGAGATCTCGGCACGCCTCCGGCGGCATGATGGCGGGCTTGGGCGCGGACACTCCTCGGCCACATTCTAGAAACATTCGCCCCATTCAGTGCCTCATCCCTCCCACCTCGCCTCGACAGAAGGTCAGCGTGAACGCCACTTGGTGTGGCGAGGCGACGGGGACCATCAGGCGTGTGAGTGGCGCTCCGAGCGGAGCAAATGTGTGTGCCTCGGCACAAGCCACCAGCGGCCCCGCATCATGCCTCGCATCTACATCAGTCACGTCAGCCAGAACGGTCGGTGGCCAGCGGGGCATAAGTACATCTGTCCTCGGCTTGGGACGCTCACGTGACGCATCGCCCCATATCAGCCTCGGCGTGCATGCGATGCAGCTGATCTTGGCATGCTCTGATTAGTTGGCGACACCGGAGCGCAATTGCCCGGGTGACACGTCCACTCCGTATTCCTCGGGGCGACCCCGCCGGACGCGGGCGCGGTAGGGGCGGCGGGACGGACGCGCACATCGGACAGGCCATGCAGGCGACGACGCTCGGCGACGGTGACGGCGGCCGGAAAGTCCGGGGCGCCACCGCGCCCGCGAACAGCTTTATCGAGGAAAGTTGCAAGCTGTGAACGACGTGCGCACGAGCGGGACCGCTCGCTTGCACACATTCCGCTGGTGCTGATAATGGACATTGTGATTGCATGCTTTCCGACGGAGGAGCAGGTGACCCGCTGGCCTCTGGGTGGACATTAGGCTCTGGGTGTTGTGGTGAGCGGGGAATGCTGAAACATGCGGCACGCGGCATGTCCTGCTGGATGACAGTCGACCGAAACAGACCTGCACCAAACGTCTCGTCAGGTCCGTGTCCCTGATCGTGCTGCCGCCTGTTTGTGCACCGCTCTGCGGGTTCGTCTCCCACCTCTCACCCCACAATTCTCCAATCAACCCACTCGCATCTCTCCTTTGGAGCGGGGGCGCGTGATCACCGCTGTGGAGCCTCGGAACCGTTAGTCCGCCAAGCTCGCTGGCTGCTGGCGAGTTGATCGGGGGCCAGAGAGGATACTCAATCCGGGGAATGGAGTACAGTGGCGCCGTCATGAAGTGCGGGTCCGGTGATCAAACCGGCGACCGAGCAGTTTGATAAGCTGATCAGAGCCGAGGGTGAGATGATCAGTGGGCTGTGTAGCTGCGATCTGCACAAAGCCCGGCCCCGCGCCGCCACGTCGTAGATGACTGTCGATCAAGGTGGCAAACCTCGCAGAACAACAGCTTTGAGGCTGCGGCACAGTCAAGCCACAGTCAGGTGGAGATTAGGAGGCGTCACGTGATTACATGAGTCATTAGTCGCAGTTGTATTGTTTCCAATGCGATGCAATTACAACAGCTTGATTGCCTCGGGGGCCGACGCAAGCGGGCAAAGCGGAGGTGGAGACTATTGTCCACCATTTGGTCCCGCTAATGAGGGAAAGATTAGAAACGAGCCAGGAACCAAATGATGTCCAGCTACTCGGACCCCCTTAAACCCCCAAGTCAAGCAGTCAAGAGATTCAGGGAAGAGTAGAGAGAGGAGGATGGTTGAAGGTCTATTTTACCCTGAACGGCCAGAGCCACGAGCCACGTCCTTTGGCCTACGCCCCCCGTACGCCCCCCCTTGGCCGGTTTTACCCCTGACTCCCCCCCCTCTTGCGTCTCCCTCTGGCTGCCCCCGCACGGCGCGCGGCACCGCCTCAATCTACCATGACAAGTCCAGTCCACCCACCCAGGCCACCCAGAGTGACCCAGTCCACCACCCACACTGCCACCTCGCACCCACCCTTGCCTCCCTTCCCTTCAACACCTACCTCCTCCTCCTCCTACCTCGCATCCCATCGACACCTACTCTTCCTCTACTGCTCCACACTCACACCCACCCCCTCCCCCATCACATCCACTGTCATTCTCATCCACTCTCCATCCTCCAACACAATGGCTGACGGGCTCGGGGGCAGCCGCCTCAAGAAGCTCTTCCGCAACTCAAAGCCAGCAGGCATAGACCCCCTCCCAATCCCAGACTCGCTCCCTCCCCCCGGAAACGCGCCACTCCAACAACCACAGCCAAACCGTCTCCACGATCCATCACGGAGACGACACCATGGCAGCAGCAATGTCACGCCCTTCCCAGTCGACGTGGGGCGTCAGCAGATGCAGCAGCAGGATGCCGGTTCCATCACTCCCACGTCGGCTACCCCACATCATGGCGGCGGCGGCGCGCCCCCAGTACCCCCTCCACCTCGTCCCTCGCGCGACATGCGCGCCCCACCACAAACACACACTCCCACGCTCGCAGAAATCCAGGCCATGCAGCAGGCCCACCCATACGACGACGCCGAGCATCCCGCACCCATCTATGCCGCGCGCTCCCGCAGAGGCACAGACTCGAGCTCGATCGACGGGTGGCTGGCCGGCACACAGCCCCAGCGCCAGCAGCTTGCCAACGGCCCCGAACCTCCATACGCTTCCCCCTACGGATCGCAGCAGCCCACTCCCCCGTCGTCGCAGCAGCACTTCTACAGCCTCCCGCCAGGGGCCAGACCGCCGTCACCAAACGCGTACGGCGCGTCGACTCCACCCGCGCGCATGAGCCACATGAGCCAGAACAGCCTCCACAATGTCCCCACCCTCCTCCCACCACAAGCGCCGACCTACGCTGGCGACCTTGACGCCTATGCGCCCAACAGAAACCGGGGATACAGCTCGGCATCCCAATCCGGCCGCGGGTCTGACCACGAAGGCGGTGGCGGCTCGCTTGGCACGGCAGGTGGAGGGGCGGGAGGTGGCCCGGGTCACCTCGGCGGAATGCTCAACAAGCCTCGAGAGGCCACGCAGACACGCACATCGCCACTCGCCCAGTCGTACTCTTCCGACATGAGCAAGCCGCAGCCCGCAATCCCAGATCCGCCCAAGCCCAAGAAGGAGAAGCAGAGCTTTTGGAAGCGTGTCGGGGATAGAAAGAGCAAGGACGCAAAGGAGGCCAAGAACAAGGACGTCAACGTCGCTGCTCTGGACCGCGTCCCGTCACCCTTCATGACGCAACTGCCGCAGGCCTCGATGGAGAACGTTGCGCGCCCCAGCGGCGAGGACTTCAACACCAACGAGGGCTCCATTCACGGCCAGCCTCCGCAGTCGATCCATGGCAACAACAACGCACCGTCAATCCACGGCGCCCCGCGTGCGCCTTCAGCCCACGGCCATGCCAGCTCGACTGGCCACGGCTTTGAAGACTCACGCCTGCGTTCCCGCGGGCTCGACCTCAACCTTCACCTCAGGCGCGATGAAGGCGCAGAAGAGGATGACGTCTCATCCGCAGTCCGTGAGTACAGCCCTGTGTAGCGACCAGGAAGAAGGCCCGTGCTGACCGTCTCCAGGGCGACTGTGTAGCACTCGCGGGACCACCTTCCCCGACGTCCTCGAGCTCTGTGACCGCATCAACAGCTCCGAGCACAATGACGTGGTCGGTCGCGAAGCGGCGAGAAGTATCCGCAAGGTGTTCAAGAACGGCAGCGACAACGAGCGCCGCATGGCGTCGAGAGTGTGGCTTATTGCCATGGGCAATATCTCGGCCAAGGACTTCCATCGTGAGTGACTCTCTGGAGCATGCGTGTGCTGACGTCAACAGGCCATGCGACTAGTCGCAAGATGCTCGACACTATCGAGCGCATTCTCAAGCAGAAGGCAGAGCCTCCTGTCTCGGCGTCGACGTACAAGACGACCATGGAGATTGTCTCCGGCGTCACTTACACGTACCATGCCAACCGCAGCTGCGAGCATCTGCTCGAGCTGTGGAACAAGGTCAAGCGCCCTGGAGACGCAGAATTCGTGAGTGCTTCACATCGACTTCTCTGACGTTGCAGGGCACGCCCCTTCCAAATGACTACCTCCCCATCACGCCCGAGAGCCGTCGCCATCACCGTGACGAGCGCCAGGAGCGCACAGAGTTCCCCATGCCCGTCATCACGTCAATGGCCCCTGGCCAAAGGTCACCTCTCCCTTCACCCGCCCCTTCCGTTCTCTCGCGGCCGCCTTCCGAGCCGCTCTCGCGCGGCGCCAAGCACAGCGCGCGCGGTCCTGGTGGCTCTCCGCCTCAGCTCGGCGGTGTCCCGTTCTCGACGCTTCCCGACCACGACGATGACATGCGTCGACTGTTCGACGAATGCAATAGAGCACTAGCCACTGCCAACAAGTTACACGAGGCGTGCGTGTTCACCAAACCCGAACACTTCGAGACGAACGCGCTGTTACATGTGAGTTGCCTGGTTTGGACTTCAGTTGACGCCCAGGACATCCAACGCAAGGCACTCAAGAAGCTCGAGGCGCTCAACAGCCAGATGGGCTGGGCGCAGTCCGAGGCCGAGAAGTCGCGCCGGATAGCCAACTCGGTCCCTAGAGCCGAGCAGGGGACACTGGCGACTCCAGAGGAGTCGGCCCTAGAGATACTTCTCAAGGCGCACGGCCAGCTGTCTGACACTCTGAGGGAGTACGACGACCTTTCCGAGCGGTGCATCGAAGAGCGCCAGATGCGCGAGGTCCAGGAGCGTAGCAAGACCGACACGCGTATGGACCGCCGCCAACAGATGGACATGCTCGCCGCGCCGAACGAGGGCTTGGCTACAAGCTCTAGATCGCCGTCGCCGTCGCACACCAACAAGCCCTTGCCGGATACTGGCCGTTCCCCGCGGACAACCGACTCGGGTCACGGCCACAGCTCGCACGGCAGCCACGTCGACAACCTCACCGCCCAAATGGCAAGCTCTAACCTTGAACCCAAGCGCTCTCGCTCGCCTTCTCCCGGCCGAGGCCTTCCGGTTCCGCCCAAGATTGGCAGCGGCCAGTCGCCTCCGCGGTCCGGCTCTCCGCTTGGCCGGGGTGGGCGAGTTCCCGGCCCGCGCCCCCTCCCCAACCCGGGTGCCCAGCAGTTCAGGTCGGTCAACAGCAACCCCAACCTCGTGTCGACCGCCACCGAGCACGGCCACCGCGCCCTCCCCTCCAGAGGCGGAAGCGGCAGCTCCGGCGAGGTTCCCGCCAGCAACGGTAATGCTGTGGTTGGCGACGACCAGGAAGGGCCTCGCCCTTCTCGCAAAGCCCTCGGCAAGCGCCGCGCTGTGCCGACCGACGAGGACAGTGAGTTGCCTCTGAACGCCATCACCGGCCCTGCGCTAACAGCAGACGACTTTGACCCCAACGACTTGTTCCCAGGCAATGCGCCGCCGAAGAAGACATCAGACGCCGCCAGCGACCGTTCTGTCACGGCCGACGACGTGTACCTCGCCAAGCCGGTCAAGTACGCGTACGACGCGTGGGCGGAGGCGGTGCAGCGCGAGAAGGAGGAGGCAGCTGCCGCTGCGGCTGCGGCCTCCATGAACACTCCGGCTTCGCCCGCCATGCGCTCGCCCGCAACGCCAACGCTCACGACGCCCATCGTCTCGGCGAGATAAGTGGAGAACCAGGCCCAGATCGACCTCGGCCCCTTGTGGTAACTTGACGGGAGCTGGCCCCACGCCAGTGCAATATCCCCTGCATTGATACAATAATACCATTGTAAATTACCGCCACAACATGTACCATTGGCTGAGGAGTGAGCGTGTGCGTGTTTTGTTGACAACATGTTGCTGGAAGTGCTGGGATGTGGTGGTTGTCAAGTGTGTCCTACGGGGTGAGGGCAGGCACCAAAGAGTGGGGCAGCTTTAACTGAGTGGAGGTCGTCGAATTGTCGAAGTCACAAATGCGTCAACATCTCACCTTCTCTCCACATTTTCCGCAATGCGCGTCAAGCTCCACGTCCTCGCGCCCCTCCCCGAGCGCAAGGTAGTGCTCCCGCTACACGCGGGCGCGACGATCCGCGCCGTCGCCGAGGGCGTCGCCTTAGCCCTGCTAGGCGGGCAGGTCGCCGGCGAGGACCTGATCCTCGAGGTCGACGGCTTCGAGCTCCTCCCCGACTCGGGGGCGGACGTGATCGACCCCGCCGACGTCGTGACGTGAGTACACCTCCAGCCTCGAGGTGGGAGGTACCTTCCCAGCTTCCTTATCCGGCTCAGCTGACACCAGCGTGCGCCTCCGCCCAACATCGAGCAAGCGCAAGCGCGAGAGTAGACGCATCGCCGCGCTCAGCGACGACGAGGGCCGGGGGAGGAAGCTTCTCAAGGCGGCGCACGACACGTCCCAGCGCTTCAGCAGCGTCCTGTCCGCCAAGGCTGAGCCGTCAAGTTCTTCCAGCTCTGAATCCAGCTCGGAGGAAGAATCTGAATCCAGCGAGTCCAGCGAGTCCAGCGAGAGCTCGAGTGAAGAGGAGAGCTCGAGCGAGTCGGAGTCGGAGTCGGAGTCGGACTCGCCACCCGTCCCCGTCTCCGCACGCTTCCCGACCCTCCCCCGCGCCACGGCGCAGGTCACCGCCCCGCCGGGACAGGGGAGTGCCGCTACGCACAGCCGCAACGCCCGCCGCCGGCTCAAGAGGGACAAGGAGCGCGCCGCCGCCGAGGGCCTCGCTCCTTCCCCGGCCCTCCCACCACCCACCGAGTCTCCGGCCGAGGAGCCCGCCATCACACTTCCCACCATCCCCGGCGCGACCGTGACCACATCGCGCGTCGACCCGGCCTTCGTGCCCCGCGACATTGCGAACCCGAACAAGAAGAAGGGGTTCCGCAACGCCATGATCGGCCAGACGGCCACGCGGGTGGTGTTCGACGACGCCGCGCGCGGGGAGGGGATCGTGGTCGGCGCCGCCACTGCTGCCGAGGAGAGGGCACCGTCGCCCCCCGCCACGCCCGTGCGCGTCACGCAGCCCACCCAGCCCGTCCGGCGCAAGTTTGTGCCGCCAAGCGAGATGGAGAGCTTGCCGTCCAACGTGTTTGTGACCTCGAGGGAGTTTGCGTTCAAGAAGGACGAGGAGCGGCGGCGGGCGGACGAGCGCGCGGCCAAGCTCGCGGCTAAGGCGGCCAAGGCGGTCGAGCCCAAACAGCCGCAGCGCCAGACAAGGGCACAGGCGCGCCGCGCGTCGCCCGTATACGAGGCCGATGTGGAGATGGAGGAGGAGGGTTGGTCGCCCGAGGATCTCGCGGCGGCTAAGCTCTTCGCGCGGGCTGAGAAGAGCTTCGACACCCTCCCGCTCGCACAAGGGTTGGAGGTTGGCCAGGTGGCCGCATACAAGGTGAGCTGGGGATTCTGTTGGCAGCTGACACCAGGCGACTGAGCTCAACCTGATCACGTTTAGTCCCGAGCTGCGGGTCGTGCTCGTCCGCGTCAACGACGTTGGGGCCGGGAGAGTCGTGGTGCGCGCCATCCCGCGGCCGGGAGAGGGCGTCGAAGGGGAGATGGAGGAGAGCGAGGTGCCGCTCGCTATCACCAAGGAGTGGCGCCTCGTCGAGTAGTCGCGAGTCGCGAGGAGACACAGTGGAGGAGCATAGAGTGGAGACGCCAGAGCAACGGAGAGCAGTGCATACCACCCATCCAACCCATGCAATGATACAGCTGTGCTACAGTCTATCTTCTATCCGCCGACATGCTTCAGATCGCCCAGGCCGGCCCGCGGCCCAGAGCCTGTCTCTCGCCCCGCGCCTGGCCTACTCCTTGCGCGGCACCTTTGCCCGCCATGCCCCGGACCACATGTTGAAATTATAGTGCTCGACGCTGCCGTAGATTGGGTGCGCCGCGTGCCGCATGTGTGTCCCCATGCTGGACTTGAGCTCAAACTCGACGCTGCCAGCCTGGAAGGGGAACTGGACGGCGTTGGAGCGCCCCGCCGAGAGGCCCTTGCTGTGCCGGCCACTGCGCCCCTGCGGGTTGGAGACGACGAGCTCGACGTTCTCCAACCCCTCGGGCACGAGGACGAGCGCGTTGATCAGATCCAGCGCCCAGTTGGCGTGGTCTGGCCGCCCAACCGTGTCGTTGCCCGCGTGCATCGACTTGGGGTGGGTGCGGTACCACATCCACACGACGATCTCGTCCTCGACCTCGGGCGCGCCGTCGCGCCAACGCCGCGCAAAGTATCCCGTCATCTCGCGGAAGGCGATGTGGTCCATGTTGCGCGTCCAGGCCGCGCTGCCGGGCTCGGCGCCGAGCACGGGGGCAATGTTGTGCGACTCGCCGTAGTCGTTCCACGAGATGACCTGGACGATTTCCGGCGCCCGCTCCCGGGTCAGCGAGAGGATCGAGGACCAGCGCGAGGGGTAGAGCAGGTCGTCGGAGCGGTAGATCCAGTTCTTGTTGAAGGCCCACTCGCCCGTCTTGCCGTAGTGCGTGAAGAAGAGGGGCGAGACGGCGGCCATGAACGGCTTCGGGGACGCGATGAAGGCCATGTCCTCGCGCGAGAGCGAGATGTGCCGGTTGCCCATGGGCCTGGGGTCAGCGACGCGAACGTCCGGGCGACTCACCAGGCTCCGTTCCACGAGAAGAGGCCGTCAATCAGCGCGTTCCCGATCAGGTCGTCTGGCGGCTGGAACCACGCGGGCCAGAACGACACATGGAACCGCATCTTCTGGTTGAGCTCCTCGAAGAAGCCCTTCCACCCCTTGCCGCCCCAGAACGCGGCGTGCCCGTCGAACGCAGTGAGCAGCGGGCGGCCGTTGTGCATGAGCTGGGCGGGCGAGCCCATCAGCCCGGCAATCTTGGTGGTGAGGGCGACGGCGTCGGCCCACGCATTGTGCTCCATGACGTTGAGGTCGAGCGAGAGCGCGAGCTTGACGGGGTTCCGGCCGAGTACGGGGTTCTGCACCCGCTTGGCCGCGACGAGGTACGCCGAGCGCGCCTGGCGGAACTGCCACTCCTCGCGGCCGAGGTTGAGGATCAGGCCGTCGAGCCCGCTGTCCTCGGCCAGGTCGAACGTCTCCTCCCAGTTCAGGATGGTGAAGGGGTACGTGTTTCCCAGCTGGTGTCAGCGCGCCCTTCAGCCACTCACCATAAAGTGCGCGACGACCTTGCGCGTATCCCCGCCCATCGTGGTCGGCTTGTCGGGGTTGACCGCGCCGACATGCGTGTCGGGCTTGGGCCGGTCTTCCTCGTGCACAAAGGCGTTGTGCTCGAGGCTCTCGTCGAACATTGGTTTCCCGCCGCCGTGCTGCTGCCAGTGCGCGAGGAGCGAGTAGAGGATGAGTGCGAGGAAGAGGAATGTCGCGAGCGGGCGCACGATCGGGTGCTTGGGCAGCAGGGGGATGTGCATGGGTGTGGGAAAGGGCGTGTGGAGGCGTGAGAGGGAGCGTGTCGTACGTGTCGTGATCAAGAGTGTGGATGTGGTTGTGGATGTGGATGAAGGAGTGGAGGTAGAGGTAATGGATGCCGGTCGCCGGGACTGGCGCGTCGAGCGTGGGAGGACTGCCGATGACTGACAGCTGAGACACGCAGCCCGACAGGGGTCGCGCGGCGGGGAGGATGCAAGGATGCAAGGATGCAAGGAGAGTGGTGGAAGAGCAAGATCGGAAGCAGGCAGCAGGCAGTAGGCAGGATGAGAGTTGGCGTGGCAAGGATGACAGGGGAACCCGTTCGAGGATTACCCTGCACTACTCACTTCCCACTAGACTACTGCCACTACTGGCGATCCCTCCACCACTGCCACCACAGTGTGATGAGCGCGTTCCAGACTCTACGCCAGACGCCAGACACGGCGGTACGGCGGGCGCGTCAGCTTCAGAAACCGCCGGGGCCTAGATTAC
Source organism: Cutaneotrichosporon sp. PK4640 (assembly GCA_023630115.1). Taxonomy (NCBI): domain Eukaryota; kingdom Fungi; phylum Basidiomycota; class Tremellomycetes; order Trichosporonales; family Trichosporonaceae; genus Cutaneotrichosporon; species Cutaneotrichosporon sp. PK4640. The sequence goes on from JAMALN010000214.1 coordinate 22,433, forward strand.
GGGATGGACGGGATCCGGATTCCTGACCCGAAACACATTAGCGGGGTCAGATTACTCGCACTACAATTCCTAATCGCAGTGGCATTGTGGCACAGGACGCCTGAACGCGGCTCTCCACACGGGCGCCCGTCTGCGCCCACCTTGCTGCTCTGTTCCTTCACTTTATCCATTTCTTCCTACGACTACGATACGAATACGTATATGCACTAATCCACATGCTATCCACTCCTGGAGAAGCAAAGCTCAGACGACGGTGGTATAGCTACAGATTAAGCCGAGTCGATGGTGTAGGGCTGCTTGCCCTTCCACTGCTCCTCTGGGACGCCGAGCTCGAGGAGAGTGGCGAAGGCCTTGGCGAAGTCCTTGAAGAAGGCCTCCTCGTCCTTGGCGTACTCCTGGACGACGGGCTTGAACTTGGGGTCGGTGCTGCGTGTGAGCTAAAGCGAAAACAGGACGGCAGCTCGACTTACACAAGCGACATGTCAGTGGGGAGCATCATCAGGGACTTGGTCTTCTTGTCCTCGTACCTGCTTGTCAGCTGCTGTTCGTAGGTGGAGGAGTTAGCAGTACTCACTGGGCAGGGCCCTTCCACTTCTTCCACTGCCAGCCGTCGTTGAGGAGGAGCTGTGGGTTAGCTGGTACAAGGACGCAACGCAGCTACTCACGTCGTAGAACTGGTTCGAGAAGGTCACGGGCGAGAAGGTCCAGGGGCCGTCGTAGCCAGAGCGGTCGGTGTGGCAGCGGCCGAGGGCGTGGGCACCGGCAAGGGCGACAATCTCACGGTCGTTGAAGCCCATGCGGTAGAAGATGTCACGGAGGTGCTTGGAGCCCTGCGAGGCGTCCGGGAGACGGCCGTCGGGGGTCTGGTTGACCTCGAAGCCGTCAACACGGCCGGGGCGCCAGGGGATGGTGGGGCCACCAGTCTCCTGGATGGCGGCGACACCACCAAGAGTCCAGAGGTCGCCGTACGAGATCCAGGGGAACTGCTTCTTGATGCCCTCCATGTAGTCGCGGGCGACGTGGAGACCGGCGTTGGCGCCGTGGCCAGCCTCAGTGGGGAAGCGCATGGTGGCGTAGTTGGAGCCACCAGTCTTGGTGTCCTTGTCGTAGGTGCCCGAGGCGTGCCAGGCGAGACGGAGGACGACGGGGGCAAGCGAGCCGTCGTCGTAGCCCTCCTTCTCGAGGCCGGCAGCAATGGCGTTGTAGACCTTCTGGTAGTCCTCCTTGGTCTTCTCAGACGAAGCCGAGGCGCCGCCCTCCTGCTGCGAGTAGTAGTAGTAACCACCGCCGGCGAGAGCGGCGAGACCGAGGGCAATGAAGATGCCGTTGCCGCCCGACTTGGGGGGAGGAGGGGGAGGGGGAGCCTGCTGCCTGTTAGCTTGTCCTTGCGAGTCCATAAAGCTACTCACGCCAGAGTTGTGGCGGCGAGCGACCATCACGGGGGCGACGGCGCGGGGGGCGACGGCGGCGCGGCGCGCGACGTTGCGGAGAGCGGAGGTGGCACGGAGAGACATCTTGCCTGTATGTTAGCTCGTTATCCGGGTTGGTCGGGGAAGGTCGGCGGGGGAGCCACTGGTATCGAGAAAGGCGTCAGAAGCCAGACTCGCGGCCAGCGGCGCCCGTGCCCTGTTGGGCGGTGATGGGGAGAACGGGGCGGGTGCGATGGGGAGCACGAGAGTGATGGAGGGGGTTGGGATATGCTTACCTTTGTGAGTGAGGATGAGTAGAGAGAAAGAGAGAGGAAGCAAGAGGATGGAATTGGAGATGCCCACTAAAGAGGCCGCAATACGTGGGAGCCTGCGGTGGCTTGTTCACCTGGCCTTTGACCTCGTCCACCTGGTGGGCAGCTGCACCATGCAGGCAGCAAGGAGGCCGGTCATTTGGGGGACCGGCTCGTAGTGGAGGTTGAATACGTCACCTACCAATCAAATCAATCCTATATCCCACCATCCGGCATTCCCCCTCTCCACCTCACATTCCCTTGCTTTTCCCCCCGCGTGCCCCCGCCTCTGCCGCAACCTCACAAACACTGCCGCACACGTCGTCAATCACCTCAACGTCCGTGCCACCCCTTTCGACACCATCACAACCCGCTTCCTCCTCCTCTGCCTGTAGTCGCCGCCTTGTAACACTTTTTCCATGCAGTTCTGCGCGCCAAGGTTCGATCGAGCTGCCACAACGTCACTTCACCGCCTGAGCTTAGTGATCGCCCACCCGCCTCGGCCCAGGACATGACCGACCCTTTGGCCAATGACTTGCACGTGCAATGTCACTTTCTCCACCCACCTCGGTTTTACCGTATTGCCTAATTCCGGCATTGGCGCGGGACTGCCGACTTCCGCCATGATCCGCCATCCGTTCGTCATGAGCGCAGCGCCCAGCATAGGGGTTGCTTTGGCGACAAGGTTGGGGGAAGTGGGGTTGGATGCTGCCCAGCTGAACGCGTGGTTGTCGCGTGCCCAGGAACTATGCGTAGTCTCCCCAGCTCCTCAGCGCGCACACTTCGTATGCATGGGTACAACAGATGAAATGCAGGGCATGCTATGCTGAGATCACTGGCCGTTCGCCTTCTTGGCGTCGGTCGCGGCGCCAACCCGCGCGCCCTTGAGCTCGCGCTGCTCCTCCTCTCCCCGCCCCTGCTCCTCCCACAGTGCCTTTCGCTCCTCCATCACCGCCTCGCCCCACTTGCGCACACTGGGGTGCTCGAGGTGCGCTGCCGTCAGCTTGCACGCCTATGGACTCACGGATAGAGCTGCGGAAGAACGAGTGGAGCGTGTCGATGCCCTGCGCTGTCTGTCAGCTCGACGATGCGCCCCAGCTCACATCGCTCGTACTCGACGCCCTGGAGTGCGAGCTCGAGACGGTCGAGGTCCTTGACAAGCTTGGACTCGGGCGTCTCGCGCGCCTCATACTCCTCCCACAGGGAGCGGAAGCGCTCGCGCGCCTGCGCGTTCCCCTCGCCGCCGAGCATCTCGTTGAGGAACGAGTCCATCGCCTTGGCCTCGAGCTCGGCCTTGACGTGGCCCGGCACGTTCTCGAGGGGCGTAAAGTCGCCGACGCTGGGGTTAGAGCTGGTGCTGGAAGATGAGCTCACTAGGCCTCCGCGAGGTCGTGCACGAGCGCCATCTGTCGTCAGCTCCGCAGATAGCCACATCAGCTGGCACCACCCACCATGACACAGCGGGAGATGTCGAGCGGCCGCTCCGCGGTGGAGGGAACCATCATCGCCATGAGCGCCATGCGGCACATGTGGTCTGAGATGCTGTCGTCAGCCAGCTACGGGCAGTCACCGACCTCTCGGGCTGCTTAATCTGCTGTCAGCTTAGTCGTCACCAATTAGCTCACCCCTTCTCGGACCCAGCCGGCACGCTTCTCGAGCTGGCGTCAGACGCGTCGCCAACGCACTCTACCTTGAGCTTCTCGAGCATGTGGAGGAACGCGAGCGTGTCGACCGCCTCGTTCCCGGTGGATCTGGGTTAGTGCCGCCATACAGAAACGCACTTGTACAGCTCGTCGAGCACCTTGCCCCCCGCACCGCGGGCGGGCTGGGGCTTGGCGTCCTCGGCGACCTTGGCTGGCATCGCGCGGGTGTGTCGATGCCTGTTGTCAGCTGCAGGAGCGTGGTCAGCTCACCTCAGGCTGCACGAACGTGGCAGGCGGCGGAGAATGGCGGGGCGCAACGTCTTGAGTGCGGTCAGAGTGACCGATCCGAGTGGGAGGAGCTGGAGGTTGTCGAGATGCAGACTTCGGGAAGTGGTTGTTTACACCTCCACTCCACCCGCCCCGGGGCAAAGATTAGATGGGGGCTAAACGTAATTTAGTTGATACCAAACACGTGGATGGGTGCCTGAGTGCTGCGGGAACGCGGGGTGTCGCGATGTCCGCTACTGTTGTTGTGACATGACCAACCTCGCTCGCTCGCTCGCTCGCGACCACTCTCACCTCGCTCACCTTTAGCCATCACGAGATTCCACACCCACCCACCCTTTCACTCTTGCTTCAGCATCATCACCCTTCTGTCGACAGTACCCACCTTCCTTTGCCCCGTCACTCCGAGGATGCGCACACCTCCTCCCCTCTATCATCTCTGACAGAACGGACACACGCGGGTCCATTCTCGTCGACATGCCCTTCCCCACTGTTCGCGCGACCTCTCGGCACATCGGGTGAGTGGACCGCCACCCCGCAACGCCTTCTCCAGCCACCTTCCTTCCTTCCTTGCTTCCCAAACAACGCGTTGCTGACACTGCATAGCCTCACCAAGCCAAGAACACCCAAGCCTACCTCTTCGTCCAACACCATGTCGCTTGAGGACGAGACGCAACAGCCGCCGGTCGCCGGCTCGTCTCAGGCAATCGCAGCCAACTCTAGCGCCGCGATCTTCCACCAGTTTCAACAGCAGTACCCGGCTAGCGGGCCCAGCGGAGCCAATGCCCCTGTCCCGCGCATCGCACAGCCATCCTCCGACCCGCCCATGGTCCCGCCGTCATCGGAACTTACTCAAGACCCCGAGTCCGATGGCAGCATCGCGTGGGAGACGAACCCCGCTCCCCTTTCTTCGCACGGCTCCCTCCGCCGTGCCTCCCTCGGCCAGATCGTGGAGGAACCCCATCTGCAGCCCGCTTCTCAGCCGCTACCCCCATCCAACCCGTCATCGCAGCAACAGCCCACCGCCTCCAAGTCGTCCGAGCTTACCGACCTGGTGTCCCAGACGCCTGAGTTTGCTAACGACTCGCAGAGAGACGACATCGACTCTGCGGAGAGTGAGATGAGTGACGAGGAAGGTGGCGACGTGTCCAATGTGTCGACGCCGCCGAACTCGGATCCCGAGGTGGCGAGCGCCCCCGCAGCTCGTACCTCGACGCGTTCCCCCGCTGCGCCCCTTCGCCCCATCACGCAGTCCGTTCCGGGTGTGGCAACATCGCCCACTCGCCAGTTCATCTCTCCGTCTCGACACGCCGCTAAGCTATCTACTCCCACGAAAGCCCCAAAGCACCCGCTCGTCTCGCCGACCAAGCCTCCACCGTTGGCGTTTGCCAAGCCAGGGAGCCCCTCCAAGTCCGCTAGACTTCCCCCGGCCCCGCCTCCCCTCAACCGTCCTTTCAGCCCCACCCGTTCCGCTCCGGAGCGGTCACCTTCCCCTGGCGAGAGCAGCGACTTCGCGGAGGATATGCTGTCGGCCCGTGCGCTGAAGCCCCGCGAGAGGTTCGAGACAATAATGAAGGCGGCATCGGTGTCCCCCGGTACGCGCTCGGGCTCGGTACGCTCCCAATATTCGATGCCCGCGAGCCAAGCGTCTCCCACCCGCTCGGCGCCGCGCTGGCAAATCACACCACCAGAGCGTCAGTCGATTGGGTTCGCCGAGGAGCCTACCTTCCTCAACGAGGAGGACGACGACCCGGAGGACGAGGCCATGCAGGAAGAGGAGGTCAGCCAGCAGAAGCTCCCGAACGACAATGAGGACAGGGAAGAAGACGAGCTCGACACCAGAGATTCTGAGCATGGCGTCGAGGAGAGTCGTCGTCGCGCCACCTTCCCTGCTGACGGGACCACCACGTCTCCGCGCCCGTTCTTCTCGAGCCAACCCCACGTCGATCCAGTCAACTCTGGCTCGACGTCCACGCCCACGAGGCGTCCCATCGCTGGCCCTTCTGTCGAAAGTCAAACCCAGCTCAACACAATGGCTCCTGACGCTTCCCAAACCCAGCTGAACTCCGACAACGCGCCACCTTCCTCGCCGCCTCCGCGTGGCCACTTCACGAGCCTCAACGCTCGCTCTGCAGCCGCGCCTTCCTCGCCCGAGCTGTGGGGTGAGAGCATGCCGGACGACGAGGACATCGGCCGCGCCCGAGAGGCGACACCCCCGCACGAGACATTCGTTGCGACGCAAGTGAGGTCGCTCCCGCGCTCTACATCGTCTCCATTCAAGCAACCTCTTCCCGCCTTCCCTCCGTCGTCCCCATCTGCCGACCGCGGGCGCCAGCGCGCAGATAGTTCGCATGCCACCAGCAGCGGCCCGGCAGCCGGCAACGCCCCTGCGTCCGACGTCGAACTCGAGCCGACCTTTGTAGACGCGGCGAGCCTTGCGTCTGGCGAGTCGCTTGGGGCGGACCAGGCTCCAACGAGTGACCCACTACCCCCACTTCTCCCCCCATCAAGTGTTGAGCGGCCCCCTGTGCGCACGCTGGCTAGTGCCCCTGCGATCTCCACACCTCTCTCGCCGCCACCGTCAGAGGAGCGCGTGATGGATGACAGACGAAAAGACTCAACCCCACCGCCGAAGTCAACCTCACCGACGAAGCGCCGGCTGGAGTCCCAAAGCTCGGCTGAGCCTGTCGTCTTTAAGGCGCCACAGCGCCGAAGCCCGCAGAAGAAGTATGGCAAGCGGGCCAACGCCAAGACAACGGCAACTGCGATCCCCTCCTCAGGTATCCGGCCAACCCGGTCGCGTTCGACGGCGGAAGCCCACAGACAAGTCACCTCGCCGAAGAAGAATGGCCACGCGACAGAGCCGGAGGCGTCCACTGTGGAGGATCGTCTTCGTGCGTCGCAGAACGGGTCTTCGCCTCGGCCCGATGACGAATCGCGTCGTTCTGCCGCCAGTCTTGCGTCGGCGGCTAGCAGCTCCTTCCCAGATGACCCAGAGGATAAGACCTTCCGCCAGTCCCCAACGGCTGGTGACGAGGAGACCTTTCTCCAGTCACCAGCGGCAGACGAGAATGAAGCGTCGTCGGAGGCTGAGCCTAGCGACACAGAGACGCCCTTCGTTGAGCCTCCTTCGCCAGCCGTTCGACGCGAGTCAACGTCAGTGCGCAAACCCAAGACGCCCTCGGCACCAAAGGAACGCGCGGCCTCACGAGCTAGCAGTCGCCCAGTGCGCGACAAGCGCAAGGTGCGGTCACCTTCACCCGAGTTCAGCGACTCGAGCAGCTCTGGGCCCGAGGACATGGAAGACAACACATATCGGCCGACTGAGCAGGGCGGGATGAAGGCGAAGGCGAAAGCGAACGCTGCTGGGCGGGCCGGGAGGGCTTCTACAAGCTCGGGCTCGCACAGTACTACACCGGACGCGCCCTCGAAGGGCAAGAGCAGGCGGGGTGCCGATGCACTGCCACCGCCCAGGCCGACGAAGCGGCCAAGGAAGGCCACCACGCCTCCACCCCCAAAGGCGAGCAAGCAATCCAAGAAGGCCACCGCGGCTGCCCCGGCGTCAAAGCCTTCGCGCTTGGCATCCTCCTCCTCACGGGCCAAGGCTGCCCGCGCGCCGGCCATCGGTGCGCCTGCTCTCGTTCCGCTGCGGGTGCTTGCGCCGTGGCGTGACGGAACCGACTACTACGCCGGCACCGTCACCGACCGCAACGCCAGCAGGAACTTGATCAAGTTCGACGACGGCCACGAGGGCTGGGTTGCACTCGAGAACCTGCGGCTTCTTGAGCTGCGACCTGGGGAGCCAGTGTGCAAGCAGCGTCTCGAACACATGTACCACGTGGCGGAACGGTACGAGGGCCAGGGAGACGTGCAAGCTGTCGACGCGAGTAGCAAGGCCCATAGCATCAAGAGCAGGCAGCTCCTTGTCCTCGGATTGGACATTGTGCGTCGCTTTGCAGACCGCCGCGTGTCTCGCGACGAGCTCGACGCGCGGTTCCCCGACACCATTGACGTCTTTGCCGGGAAGGTGTTCATCGTCACGGGGTCGGAGGAGAAGAAGGAGGTCGCAAGGAAGATCCAGCGGAACGGTGGCATCGTTGCGGACGACTGGACGGATATCTTCGACATCACCGACGACGGTCACACCATCAGCTGTGCCGGTACCCCGTTCTTAATCTCGGTCGGAACAAAGCGTGCCGTTTCGTCCAAGCTCATGTCGTCGCTCGCAGCCGGTGTGCCGGTGCTCTCACCGCGCTATGTCGACGACGCCATCAACATCAAGCACGGCCCCGTTGACTGGCGCGCATACCTCGTGTCCCCCGGCCAGTCTGCGCTGTTGCGCGAACCCGCGACGCAAGTGGTGGACCCAGCGTGGGGATCCGAATCGTGGGACGCGGCCGAGGCGCAGGCAGTCCGCCAGCCGCTTGCCGGCGCCAGCGTCCTGTGGGTCCCCGCCCGCATATCGTGGAAGGGGTCCAACGAGGTCAACACGCTCCTCCCCTTCTGCCTCCGCGCTATGGGCGCGAGCGTGACAGTGGCGGCGTCGTTGCCAAGCGACTTGCTCGCTGTGGAGCAGGAGTTCGTTGTTGTCGAGGACCGCGACGGATCCGGACCTGCCCTCACCAAGGCACAACTGACGAGCGGCAAGCTCGTGAACGTGGGGTGGCTCAAAGCCGTGCTCATGGCGGGGTCTCGCCTTCCGGCTGGCATCATTCACAACTGGACCACGTAGCATCATCATAGTAGTAGTGCATGTTTGTTTGTACGACTTGTATCATACGGAAACGCGATGTATAATGCGTGCCGCGATGGCTCCAAACGCTAGTCGGGGAGCGGGGAGGATGCACAGACGAGCGCGTGCATGAGAGCGCGGGGATGGGCGGACGCGCGTTACCGGCTCTAAGGATCCCGAACCGCGGACCGTTGTTTCGGACAAGAGCGGGAGGGTTAGCCAGGCAGGGGTTAGTTTGTGGGCGTGGCTGGGCGTGGGCTGGGATGGCTGCATATGGCTGGGGTGAGTGAAACTGGACGGTCATGGTTGGCCAGCGTAACGAGACTGCCAGGGTCAGCCGGGTATTCCAGGCATGCTCGGTGGGTGTGGGCAAAACTCACCGCAGCAGTCGAGCGTTAGGCTTTGCCGGCAAGGGGATTGGCTCCAAGTCGTCTCATTCCTACCTCTCATCCACATCGCTCACTCGTTCTTCATCTCCATCCATCCATTGTTCTCATCCCTCATCTCACTCTTCCCTCTTCTCTCTTCACTCTCCACCTCTTCTCTCCTCTACACCCCTCGGCGACACCAATGCTCCGCCCCGGCATGTCTCTGGCGCTTGGCGCCCGCCGCGCCATCGCGCGCCCCGTCGTCGCCTCCCGGCCCCGCCTCACCCCGGCCATCCCATCAAGGCTGGCCAGCTCCGCTGCGCGCATCTCCTCCTCCCCCACCGCCTCCTCTTCCGCCTCCTCCACCACAAGCGCCCCCAAGCTCGCCCCATCACCACCCGCAACCGTGGCCGGCCGCAAGCTCCCCTCCAAGCTCGCCGCCTACGCGCCCACCCTCCACCGCCTCTCCGAACGCACCGGCGTGCCCCTCCCCTCCCTCCTCGCCTCCTTCCTCGTGCTGCACGAGCTCACCGCCCTCGCCCCCCTCGTCATCCTCTTCTACATCTTCTCCGCGCTCGGCGCCGGCTCCGCCTTCCTCCACTACCTGCACAACATGGCCAAGAAGACGACCGGCGAGGACGTCGAGGGCCCGTGGGCGAGCATGGCGCACGTCACCCGGAGTTGGTACGACGAGGGCTCGAAGCGCGTCGAGAAGGTCGGGCGCAAGTACGGGCTCTTTGGCTTTGAGAAAGGGAGCGCTGTCGAGGGCAGCCTCGGGCGAGAGGCTGCTGGCGCCGTCGCGGATGCCGTTGCGGCGTATGTGGTCGTCAAGGTGAGTTTCCAGCCCGGCGTGGGGGCGGGCGAGGCAGGCGAACGGCTCCAGTCCCGTTGGTGGGTGGATGACCGGTAGATGACCGGGGTCTACCTCGGCGCCCACTTCGCCCGCCCCTACCCTCTACTTTCTATATCGAGCCGCGCTGACTCCAGGCCCTTATGCCCCTCCGTGTCGCTGTGAGCGTCGGCGCCGCGCCAGGCTTTGCGCGCCTCGTCTTCCGCCCCATGCAGCGCCTCGTGACGCGGTTGCGCACGCCCCGCATGCGCGCCGCGCGCGTCAAGCCAGCACAGAAGCAGTAGAGCAGATAGAGCGGAGAGCGCGGGGAGATCTTGGTCTGGGTGATACACCAGCAGATTGTATGTATGCATAGCCATCTTTCTAGGCCGTGTGTGTGGACGGGGTGCTCTTCTCATCGAGCTCGTCGTCGCGAGGGCGGCGCGTGTTCTTCTTGTTTGGCACGCCCACGACACTTCTCCAGCTCGTCAGCGCAGCCTCCCGAGCTAGCATTCGGCGACCGACCTGGTCTTTGTGCTCAGGCCCATTCCGGCGCACATGCGGACGACACGCCTGCCTCGGGCAGGTACGCAGCGGACGCCTGCTCGTTCAGCCATACCCCCGCAGTCGCTGGTGCGAAGTCCCAAAAACCGCGCTGGGGTGACGTGGCATGAACCACGCTGTGACTGCCGTCCCTGAGACATCGTCTCTCAGTGCCGTTTAGATCATGATCTGAACAGTGCTGGTCTTCGTGGCAGACATCCGGTTCATCAAAAACATCACGCTACGCACCCATCTCTCTTGTACCGGGATGCTGGTTTATCAATACGCTTCCATGGGTGTTCTCACATGCGTGAGTGGCGTGTGGGGTTAGTTGTGCACGATTTTGTGGTGATGATATGGATCACGGTCGGTTTGCCACAGCGCCGTTCAGGACATAGCTCCGGTCCATTTGGGGATACTTCCGAGATTGCAGAACAGTCAGGCGAGCACCGCGATGCATCTCTCTCTTGCCACACGGGCTGTCCACGGCCGTGTCTAGGACGTCGAGCTGCGAGCTACTAATTTACAGCCCACGGAGGAAGTCCACCTCCTCCAGCGAGTCGCACCCGTGCGCCTGGGCATACTCGGAAGAGTGCTGGCAAACGAATGTCGAGTAGAAGCTCTCCTCGTCTGCGGGTACGAGCTGGTCAGCGACGAGCATCTCCCAGTGCATCTCGTAGGCGCACTCTTCCAGCAGCCCTGTGGTATCACCGTTGGCAGGCGGCTCCCGAATCGGCGACTGGAACCAGTCTGCGGGCAGGCTCTCGAAGCCAACAATGCGGACGGACGAGGCCTCCGCCGTTTGAAGCATGGTTACAAGGCTCCAGAGAAGGTCCTCGAGAAACTGGGTCCCAGAAGCGGCCCCGATCTTCGTGTAGAACCAGGGGCCGTCGACATGTGGAAGCGGTGTGGTCTTGGGAAGGAGGATCACCTCATACTGGACTCCCTCGGGGACGTCACGCGGGTAACGCCCGACGTTGACCAGGGGTACAAACCCGTTCGAAGGGTCAAACCGAATGACGACGCGGACTGTATTGCTGTTAGAAATCGGGTGGGTGGGCAACCACATTTGGCTGGGGCAGATGGGGAACATGTCGAGGACGTAGACGGTCGCCGGAGTCGTCATGTTGTCGCACCACCTCCGGGACCCGTGGAAGGTTCTCGTGAAGACACGGACGTAGTCGAGCTGGGTGCCAGGGATGTCCACTCCCTCCCCACACGTGCCGGGGCATGTGCACGGAAGCGGGCCGTAGAGGTCGGCAACCTTGATGTGCCGGTACAGTTCGTCACGCCCGCCGAGGGAGATGTTGGTGCCATAACAATGCGTGCCCCAACAATTGACCACCGCGTGGCGTGCAAAGTTTTCAGAGTCGACCAGCCATCGAAGCCGCTTACACGTCGCGCGCAGGGCAAGAAGCGTGGGTCTGTCGGAAGTTTCCGCCACGGCGCGGTAGATATCCTCGACGATATGAGGGTAGGAAGCGTAGGGGATTGAGGTTGGCGTGGATGGAGGGTTAAAGGTACGAATGACCGAACGAGCCCAGTCAAGAGATAGGCTGTCGAGCCAGCGCATGAGGTTGAGGCACATCCTGTGATCACAGAGATGATGATGGGACAGTTGGGAGGGAAAAGAACGTGATGAGGGCGAGGAGCTGTTTGGAGAGGCGGTGGCCTGGTAGATGGTAAAGATGGAAGAGGATGGACGGTGAAGAGGGAGGACGGAGGATGGAGAGGAATGGAGAATCGAGAGAATGACTCGACGTGAGCCCTCTATTGTGGATCTTGTGAGTTTGTGAGATCGTGAGACATGGCTGGAATCGCGAGAACTTTGGTGAGCCCCCCCTTTCGTGCTAGTTAGCCTGGAAGACCCGCCAGGCCTTTGCTATTGTCACCGCATGCATGGAAATCGACTCGTCAGACAGCGATGCCACCAAGCCCATCAAAGACGTCCATGTCTTCCAGGGCCTTGCACCCATGGGCCGCGGCGTACTCCGCAGCTGTCTGGTACCGCAGGTTGGCCAGGTTCGCCTGCCGCTCCTCGGGGGTGTTGCTGCTAGTCTTGACAAGGAACACAAACTCCTCGTCAAGCATGTCAGCAGTCACGACCTCGTCGCCCTGCGAAGACCCGCTGGCTGGGAAACTGAGGGGGACGCCCTCGTATCCGACGAGGAGGAGCGACGCGTTGAGCGTCGCGAAGCACTCTGCAAACACGTCAACGAGGCCGCTGACGAAGTGGATGCCCGAGTTGTGGTATCTCCATGGCTGGGAGCCGGTGGGAGGCTGGGGCGTGGGGACGAGGAACACCTCGTACTTGATCTTGCTGGGGATGTCTGGAAGGATGATCGCGCGGGAGAAGATAACCTCGGGGAGGTGGGGGTTCGAGGGGTCAAAGCGGATGATGATCCGCACGGTGCTGCCTCCCGGGAGAGGGTGGAGCGGCAGCTGGACGGGGCAGTGCCTAGTCGGAGCCACGTTGAGGACGTACACGGTCTCGCGGGCTCTGAGTGTGCACCTGTCCCAGTTGACTCGAGGGGTCGTGAAGATGCGGGCGTAGTCCAGCAGCCCGGGCGGGACTGTTTCGCGCTTACAGTTGCACATACCAGGCAGGCACCCATACAGGTCGGCGCGCTTGACGAGCTTGAGCAGCTCGGGGCGGTCCGAGAGCACGATGTTGGCCTCGCGGCAGCGCGTGGGCTGCCCCCTTTTGAGGACGACGTGGCGCGCGAGGCGCTTGTCAACACACTTGCGGAGGCGGCGACTAGTCGCGCGCAGGACGAGGAGGGTTGGAGTGTCGGCGTAGTGCACGATCGACTCGACAATGTGGGGGAAGGCCGCGTAGCTGATCATGGCGGCGGATGTTGGATGCAAGGTGGGCGCGTTCGCTGCTTAGGCTGGTAGGGGTGGCAAACGACGACTGGCGCGTGTGGACGGTAGACGACTGGGGTGTGTGTGGGAGGGCAGGCGAGTGTGGAAGTAGAGGATGCGTCCTCTTGGAGGCACGGAGCTGGACGTTGCAGGGCGCGCTAGCCGGAGATCAGAGACGAAGGTTGACTGTGAGAATGAAGAGGTGTGAGAATGGAGGTGGAGCGGAGGGTGGTATTGAGTGGCAAATTCGCTGAGACGGCCGGAAGCAAATGACCTCCACCTTGCATGTCCACCCGTACGACAGTCAATTATCCCACAACCTCGTGCGTTGCCCAGCGCAGCGCAAACGCCCTGGTGTACGGGTAGTCGCGGGGCCGCAATGCAGCTCGATCACCCTTGCGGGTGACCGCTGTGCTGCTGCGCCCGGTCTGTCTAGGTCTAGTTCTGTGGCCGAGTCCTGGAGTCCACTTCAGATTTCGTCCACTTCAGCCAGAAGTCAATAGATAGCTTAATAAAGCACGCTATAATGGTAGGCACATGCCCAGATAACCAGTCTACGTGCATGCAAGTGCAGTACACGCTCAAGAGCAGCAGCTATCCAAGATTTGCCACCCACCAGGCACCTGAGTTTGCAGTTAGGGGACATTTCCACGCGAATGCCTTAGCTGTCATGCTGTATGGTGTATTCTGGGGGCCACTCTGCATGCGCCGCCTCGTAAATCGTCGCATGCCACTCCTCCAGTTGCTACAAGCCATGGAAGATGTCCATCTCCTCAAGGGTGTCGTACCCGTGCTCCTCCGCGTACTCGGAGGCCGTTTGCCATTGAATCTCCGGGCTCTCCGCCTCGTCAGGTGCGACCGGACGCTGGGAGAGCCACTTTTGCAGCATACCACCCGTCAATGGGCGGTCGTCGGTCTCCGGCAGGGATGAGGCGCCCGACGTCGCCCACTCGGCCTCTATGCAGCTGGCGGGCAAACGTTCGTACCCGACGAGGATAAACGATGCGCTGCGGCTCTTGGATGTGACACAAAGCACTCGAAGAAGACTGTCGAGACGGCGGTTGGGGGGGTTGTGGTGAACCGGGAAGTACATCCCGGGATTCCGGCAAGAAGGCGCCGAGAATGATGTGGGGAGGAAAAATATCTCGTACACGCCCCCTGTTGGTATCAGGAAGAGAAAGACGTAGAAGACTGTGTGTGGAAGTTGGGGGCTGGCAGGGTCGAAACGAATAATAATGTGACCGCGTGTACTGCCGGGAAGCATAGAAACTGGTAGTGGCGTGATGTTGCGTTCGGTACGGGCCACGTTCAGAACCCACACGGTTGCCTGAGTGGAGAAGTGGTGCTCTTCAGACTCGCGAAGCGAGCGGCAAAACTCTTGGAGGCTGTTGCGGGGAAATGTGTCGACGAAGACGCGGGTATACGCCAGGTCCAGCGACGTCGGAAAGTCAATCACCCGGGGTGCTGCCGGGCAGACGTACGTGCTTCCAGGACTGCAAGAGCATGGGCCCACTATATCAGCGGTCTTGGCGTGTGTCAAAAGCTCCTTGCGCTCGAAGAAGCGGATGTTGATGTCGCGACATCGAGGACGCTCATTGAACTTGAGCAGGATGTTGGGGGCAAAGTGTTCCTTGTCCACAATAAGCCGGAGCTTGCGACAAGTTGCGCGCACGGCAAGTAGGGTGTCGGTGTCGGTGACAAAACGAGCAACAGCCTCGACGATCTCGGGGTAGTAGGCGTAGGGGATCTTTACCGAGCGGGTCGGAGCAGTGTCTGAGACGTCGGTAGGCTGGATGGAGACGCTTGGCTCCACCGCCGTTGGAAGGTCGCCGTCGGCGGCAGTCTTGTCCTGCGCCCGACGAGGGGGGTGCATAGGGGACGGAACAGGGGCAAGGGGGAAGGGTTTGATGTAGAAGTGAAGGGCGCCCGCCCCTGGGCTCAATGTGCGTACCTTCCTGGGACTCCGGAGACAAAGTCTGCTGCGGAAGCGAGGGAGGATGCGGAGAGGTGGCGGCCTCGGAGGCAGCCGAGAGGTTGACGAGAGGGACAGGGGAGCGTGGATGTCTCGCGAAGGCTGGAAGGCGTGAGTTGCTGTCAATCCTGTTGAGAGACTAACGGTGGGACAGAAGAGAAGGCCGTCGACAGAGATTGTACTGTAGCGTGAAGGTGAAGGGTGGGGAGACAGATGTTTGATAGACCGTGGGTCGGAGCTGTGAAGAGATGGGGGAGATGAAGAGGTGGGAGTCGGAAGAGGTGATAAATGGTGAAGAGCCTTATAGCGAGTGGCAAGAGTGAGAGCAAGAGTGACCTGCATTCGAAGGACGGAAGTAGTGGCCTGGGCGGTGCCCCGAGCACACCTTCTCGCGCGCTCACACCCACTGGGCATCCCCACATATCTGAATCAACGTCGAGGGTGGCCCCCCATCCCTCAGCGCACTCGTCCTGCTCAGAAGGCTGAGTGCAACAAGTACTCTCACCGGGAGTCGATCGCATGCCGCCACAAGTGGAGGTGGAGGTGGAGGTGGGCTCTCCCCGGCGTCATCCATCGCGCTCACCATCGCACTCCCCACTTCACCTCACCACACCCTCACCCCGGCGATGCGCGTCATCCTCTTCCGCACTCCCGCCCCAGGGGACACGTACACGTCCGCCTTCGCCGCCGCGGGCTACACCGCTACTTCCATCCCGGCGCTGGAGGACTCGCTCCTCCCCGCCGCCCTGGAACCGGTCATCGCGCGCGGCGGGGCCACATGGGAGGCAGCGATCATCACCTCCCGCCGGGCCGCGGAGGCGTGGGTTCTTGCCGCGGAGCGGGTCGCCGAGCAGGGCCTGGACGCGTCCGAGGAGGGTGAGTCTGCGCTGGGGGCGGGCTGACGCCAGAACCCTGGTCCGACGTGCCCGTCTGGTCCCCTGGTCCCGCCGTGCAGAGCGTGTTCGAGCACTCCACCCTCCCCGCCTCCCTTCGTCCCACAGCTGCGCCGACGGCCGTCAGCGCCGCCGCGCTCGCCCCCCTCATCCTCGCCGCGCCTCCCCGTTCCCCAGAAGGGTACCGGCCCTACCTCGTGCTGACGGGAGACAAGACGCTCCCGCTCCTCACCGACGCGCTCCGTGGGGCCGGGCGCGTCGTGGAGCGCGTCAAGGTGTACGAGACGCGCGAGGAATCTGGGCTGCGAGATGCCGTCGGCGCGTTGCAGGAGGAGAACGTGTGGATTGCGCTCTTCTCGCCGTCGTCGGCGGGCTTCGTGCTCCCCCACCTCGAGAGGGCCGGGTATGCTCTGAGGGCGGAGGGAGGGGAGGGGCGGAGGGCGCGGATCGCCGCCATCGGGGAGACGACGGAGGCTGCGTTGCGCGAGGGGGGGTGGAGGGTTGATGCGGTTGCGCGGACGCCGGATGCGCCGGGACTGGTCGCGGCAATCTCGGAGGCCGATGCGCGGTAGTTGCGAGCGAGGGCGAGGTAGAAGCTAGAGCATAGATGCTAATGTCAAGGCGACTGGGATGGAAAGAATGGCTGCGGAGCGTTGATCTCATGATTCCATGACGCTGCGCAGACATCTGATCTACGATCTACATCGGGATGGCCTCAAGCCGCACCTCTCCACACACCACACGCATGGCTCGTACCGCTACATGTAAGCCCAGCTCGCATCAGGTCATAAGTGCATCACACAAACTGGTATCCCGCGCCGGGTGTCTCGAATAGTTACTAGAATACGTTTTCCGCGGCCCGAACGATTAAACCGCGCTCCTCTCCTGCAACGGCAACACCTAGGCGACACCCGGGGTGGGGGTCTGCTGGGCCTGGCGGGCCGACGACTCCTTGAGCGCGAGCAGCTGCTTGGAGCGGAAGGTCTCGTAGTGGATCTGCGAGGTCGTCTCGATGAGGTCCTGGAGGTGGGTGCGCGTGAGGAAGTTGCGCAGGTAGACGAACTCGCAGTGGTTCTCGTCCTCGACGTTGACGACACCCCAGCGGTGCAGACGCCCACGGACGGGCTTGCCGTCGATGACGACGTTGCGCTCAGAGCCGACGACGGCAAAGGGGAGCATGTCGCGCACGCGCTCGTTGAGCTCGAGCTCCTCGGGGTCGAGCTCGTCGCCGTCGAAGGGGTACAGGCGGATCTGGTGGTACTGCAGCTCGGCCATGATGCGCTGCTTGAAGAGCGCGCGCTCCTCGAGCGTGAGCGAGTCCGACTTGGCAATGACGGGCACGACGTTGACAATCTCCGAGAGCTTCTTCAGGACGGTGATGTCGATCTGTTGTCAGCTCAAAGCGATGGCCCAGCGGACTCACGGGCTTGAGGGTGTGGCCAGTGGGCGAGATGAAGAAGACGCAGCAGTGGATGCGCGTGTCGGGGATGAAGCGCTCGCGCATGGCGGTGAGCTCCTTGCGGAGGTACGCCGAGTGCTGGTCCTTGATGTACTTGATGATCGGCTCCCAGCAGTTGTCGTTGTTGACAAGGTCGCCGTAGCCGGGGGTGTCGATGATGTTGAGCTTGAGGCGGACGCCGTTCTCAACGATGGCTACAGTGAGCACCGTGCCGCCGCGAACGCTCGGACCGCCGGGCCAAGGCCCAGGCGCCGGACTTCTGCACACTTCACTACTCACCCTGGCTCTTAACGTGGATCTCGGTCGTGGAGCGCGCGCCAAGGTCCGGCTCGGTGCGGCCCTTCGAGTCGACGAGGTGCGACGCGAAGAGCGTGTTGACGAGGGTCGACTTGCCGAGACCGGTCTGGCCTGCGAGGTCAGCAACCCCATCCTCCATCCTTCCCTCCCTTCCTCCACCCTTCCTTCTTCACGCGCTCCTCCACCTTCTCCCGACGTGTACGCACCAACGACCATGACGTTGAACTGGAAGCCGCGCTTCAGGAGCTTGTGCTCGATCTGGCGCGTGATGGCTGTGTGTGAGCAGAGCGAGACGCGCTTGGGCCGGCATCGCGCTGGCGGCCGGGGGTGGGGTACGCACAGTCGAAACCGACATAGGACGAGGCGACAATGTCGTCGGCGGGGACGGGGACGGGGGGAGGGGCGGCGGCGGCCATGGTGTATGAAGAGTGAGGGGGGTGGTGAGAGTTGAGAAGGACGGAGACGAGATTGAGCGCGACGAGGAAGGGGGAAGGAGCGTCGAGCGGTTGGCGTGGAGGGAACGGGGGGGGGACGGGGCAGAGGGCGCAACCCAGGGAAGGTCGAGGTCTCGACGACGGGGACGCGCCTGGCCTGGGGTGAGGTGGGGTGGTGCGTTGTGGGACGTGTGGGCGTGTGCCTCAAACCAAGGGGTTCAGGGTACTCTTTCCACACGGGACTGAACTCACCACGCGACAGCCCGGGATTAATTACCCCCATTAATCCAACAAAGATAATGCGAGATAGCCCCAGTAGGCAGCTAGGCAGAGTATGGGCAAGCGCGTCAAGGTGGAGGCTGAACAGCAATCTCGACTGCATCATCCCATCCTCGCTGCCTGGATGGCCACCACCTTCCTCTACAACTTTCTTCTCTCTCTACTCGCAATCCTCGTCCCGGTGGTCATCTGGCTCCGTCTCTCTCACAACCAACAACAACATCCATCCCCTCCTCTAGTTACAGCGCCCAAGCCCCCGCGGACGACTGCGATCATGGTGCGCCCTCCTTCTCCATCCATCAGCTAACGCCAGTCCCGCGCCCTCACCAAGAGTCAAGAGAAGGCGCTCATCAACGAGTTCCGCGAGGTCACTGGCGCCAAGTGAGTATCAGCGTCTGTGCGGTGGTCTGTGGTGTGCGCGCGAGGCGGTCCGTGGTGATATGCGGCGCGGAATGGCGAGGGAGGTTGCAGAGTGGTGGCGACGGGTGACGAGGCAGGCGCCGACGAGTCGGACTGCGGACCTCACCTTCCTCATGCCCTCCATCTATCGCAGCATTGCTGGTCTGCCACGTCGTCTCGCACTCGCCCTGTGTGTCGTCGGCCTTGCCCGACGTCTCGCGCACCTCGAACGACACCTTGGCCAGAACTCGCGAGGTAGACTAACGCCAGTGCCAAGGACGCTGAGCGGACACTCAAGAAGTACAAGTGGATACTCCACGTCGCGATCGATGAGTACTTCAACGGAGGCGGCGGTGCGCCGAGCACCTCGAACGCTGGCAACACGAAGAAGGTCGGAGACGTCTGGGAGCGGTTCAAGGGTGGGTGCTTGTCCTCTCGTTAGCTCTGCTACGGGATGAGCGGATCCTGGCGGCCAGTTGGTGTGGGTTCCTCAATGCTGACCCCAGACTCCAGCCGCAACCTCATCACGATCGACGGGTTCATGAGCCTCTGCCAGGAGCTCGACATCGTCCCCGAGAGCGACATCGTGCTGTTCTGCCTCGCGAGCGACCTCGGGTCCAAGTCGATCGGCGAGTTTGCCAAGGAGCCCTTCGTGTCCGGGTGGGCGGAGATCGACCCCAGGTGCGTAGTGGAGGTGGCTCGCTGTACAGGGAAGACGCGACCGCTGACAGCAGCATCGACTCGGTGGCCAAGATGAAGGCCGCGCTGCCGCATCTGCGAAAAAAGCTCAACACGGACGCAGCGTACTTCAAGAAGGTGTACATGCACACCTTCGACTTAAGCAAGGCGGAGGGTGCGCGCGTGTTGGCCCTAGACACTGGTAGGTCCCCTCTGGCGTGCTTGGCCGTGCTGGGCACGCCATGCGCAACGGCGTTCGGCATGAGAAGCTGACCCCAGCCCTCAGCATGTGGGAGCTCTTCATTCCCCCCGCGATGGCGGCCAAGCCCTCCGCGCTGAGCCACGTCGATGCGGGCGAGTCGCCCAGTGGACCTGCGACCAAGAACCCCAGCCTCCTCGGGGAGAGCGGGTTCCAGCTCTGGCTCGAGTTCCAGAAGAGCCGCAACAAGGCCGTAAGCAAGGACACCTGGAGCCTGTTCATCGACTTTGTGCGCACCATCGACTCCGAGTTCAAGGAGTACGACGAGTCGGGTGAGCTCATCTTGGTCCTGCGAAAAGCTGACATCAGCCGCGTGGCCGTCGACCATCGACGAGTTTGTCGAGTACGCGCGCGAGCGCCGCTAGCACTGTCTCACCTCGGCGCTGGTACTTCCCGTCCACATCTCCCTCGATTAGTTCGTGACCAGAACAGCCATGCATTGTATACCCTATAATACCCATTATGGACAGACAAAAACTCCTAACAAGGTCCTTGACAACTCGATTACTATAGTACCACTATTTTTGTCTACTCCTGCGATCTGGCTAGGCACACCCCTCGCGCACGGCAACCCGCCACGCCGCCTCCTCGAGCGCAGATATGGCGCTCGAGCCGCTCTGTATGCTCTGCCGCGCGCTGTGCCAGTTGTCGGCGCTTATAGCGCTCGCGCTCATGTCGGCGCTCATATCCGCGTCGCTACCGCCGCTGCCGCCGAGCTCGCTGGGCGCCTCGGACGAGTGCTGCGTCTCGCTGCGCTCGGGCACGCGTCGCAGGACGCGCGTGTACGCCCGGTGCACTGTCACCTCGTGGAGGTTGTACGAGTGCGTGCTGCTCGCGATGGAGCCCATCCGACTGAGCTGGCTCGTACCGCCCACGCTGAGGACGGACGCGCGGTCTGCGCCGTACGACGACGCTGTGGAGCGCACGCTCGCGTGTCGCCCCAGTCCGAGGGTGCATGTATGCTCGAGCTGGGCGTTGAGACTCAGGCCGAGCGCGGATGCGCTCGCCGCCGGCATGTTGCCGATGCCCTGTGTCTGCGAGGCGCTGCAGGCCGCACACCACCCCACGCCGAGGTACTGGTCATAGAAGTCCTCTTCGGTTGGCGAATACGGGTGTACCATCGTCGAGAGGGGCGACTCGACGCTTGACGGGGCTTCTGGGTGGTCGTGCAGCAGCCCGTGGTGGTCGCCCGGCAGCGAGAGGTGGCGGGTTCCGTGGTGGTCAATTGGGGCCGGAGGCGACAAGTCGGCAGGCCCGATTGGCATGCTCATTGGTCTACAGCGGGCGGCCTCGATGGCCGACGCGACGCTGAGACGCTCGTGGATGAGGGAGTGGTCCTTGGACTCGGACTGTGTGGTCGAGACATTGCCACCAGTCGACAGGTCGGACGTCGGTGGCGTGCCGAGGTTCAGCTCGCTCGATGAGCGCGACGGTGAGGGTTCGGGCGTTGCGTGTGAATCGTCCGTTTGAACGCGCTCATCCAGCGACTCGTCACTGTGGCGGCGGAAGCGGCTTTCCTGGCTGCGCTGGCTCGCAATCGAGGTGGCGATGAAGCTGCTGCGTGTGCTGATCGAGTGGGCCACACCAAACGAGTCGCGGGATGCGCGAAGTCTACCGCCATGCGGCGAGCGGAACGCTGTGGGAGGTGTGTCACCCGCATTGGAGCTGTTGCGCTGGGGGTGAGGGGGCGGTGGCGGCGGCGAGTACAGAGTGCTCCGGTCCACTATGTGCTGGTCAAAGCTCTTCGATCGCCGGCGGATGTAGAAGCTGCTGCTCGAGTCGTCGACGTCGTCCACGTCCACGGACGGAATGGCCAGCGAAGACGCGGAGCGAGGCTTGCTGAGTCTGCCGACGTACGCCGAGGCGTCGGGAGTTGGCGACCGGCTGGGGGCGGATGAGGACGGCATCTCTCCTGGCTCGGGGGTTGGCACAGGCTCTGGCCGATGAGGCCCCTCCTGGGTCAGACGACGCGCCATGTGAGGCGGACCCAAGCCCTTGACCTCCTGCACCAGCGTGTTGTCCTTGTCCCAAGCGGCAAGGATGCTGGCTGCCCAGCCGTCCTCGCCTGGGATCGAGATGTCGTGGAAGCCACGCAGGTCATCCGACAGGCGCCGCTGCAGCTGCTCGTCAACACTGGACGGCGGGCGCGACGACGCTTGGCTGACCTCTTCCTCATTGTCACCGACCAGAGGTACCAATGCCTCGGCAGCACGGGGTGTGTGACGGGACGGCCTCGAGCTCTTTGAGTCGATGTCGTCGAGAAGCTTGCCTAAGAGACTAGCTGAGCGCTTCACCGTGACGCCCCTGTCTTGCGGCGCGCTGAGACTCCGTCGGTTCGAGACTGGTGGCGCCGTGATGGTTGGTGATCTACCGCGGCCTCGTGCCCGCGGCTGCTGGCCAGGGACAGTTAATTGAGAGGACGGGTTGCGTGCGGAAGGCGCCGGAACAGGTGATCCCATGCTCTCAAGGGTCGAGGCCCGAGCACGGGGTGATCCCTTGCTCGGTGGCGTTGCGTCCTTTGAGGGAGTGGTTGCGGAAACAGTCGATTCCGTCTTGGCAGGTGATGGTGATGACGCCGCACTCGTGAGCCTCGGCGTGTCTGGAGACGGCGGCCGGCTAGTGTCGATCGGTGTGATTGTGCGCACAATCGGATGGCGGACCACTGCACGCTGGCGACGCTGGGCGCTGGTGATGAGAAGTAAATCCTTTTCTGTCACGCCCTGCGCTTTGAGTGACTCGAGCCACTGGGAAGGCAGGCCGTCCAGCTCTGGTGTGACATGCAGCTCGTGCTAAGGTCAGCCACATTCGAAGAAGGCGGCACCCACCTGCACATTGAAAGGGCGGCTCACGCCGTTGGGCTTCTCTGGAGGCGGCGGCGGCAGGTACGTCGACAAGGGAGCCGACCGCCGGATCGGGACAGCTCGTTCCCTGGCGCCCGTGTCCTTCTCGGCGGCATTCTCTCTCTCTGCCTCTTCACACAGATCTTGCAGTGTCGTGCTGCCGCTCCGTTTGGGCCTGCGCCCTTTTGTTCCTGCAGAAGTGGGCGAAGCTATCCTATTCGGAGCCGTGTTGCTCGCGGAGGCTTGCGGATCTGCGGCGGGCGCACCGTTGGTGTTGTTGCCACCACGTCGCATGACACTGCCAACACGGGAGAGACCACGCCCAAGGCCTTGGTAGAGGAGCGACGCGTTTGACTTCTTGCGCTGCAGTTTGGGTTTAGGTTGGAATGTCGGCATGACGCTATCCGAAACGGAGCGTGGGGCGGCGGCTGGACGGTGGTCTTGCCCGCTCAGAATCGCCGAGGGCATGGCCGGCTGCCACTGCGTCGGCGAGATGGATATCGACGTCGGGGGCGATATCGAGGTCGACGCGCGATGAGTACGGCGGAACAGGCCCCGGCGCGAGTCGGTGCTTGGCGCGAAGCTTGGGGTGAAGCTTGGGGTGAAGCTCGGCGCGAAGCTCGGCGCTTGACTAGGCGTGAGACTAGCCATGCTTGGGGTGAGGCTCGGCGCAGGAGACTGGGGCGGCCGTAGTGAAGTCGAGCTCGCACTGGTGTGCAGGTCGTGGTGCGCGCTGCGGGGGGTGGTGTTGGTGGAATGGCTGTAGGAGAAGGGTGGGCGCGGAGAGGGAAGAGCGTCCAACCCTCGTCGCTCTCGCAAAGACCTGTTGGTGTTAGCGAGCGGCGCGCGAAGAGCCTGGCCAGCCTCAGGCCGTACTGCCCTTGCCCACGTACGTTTCATTGCCCGTGCGCTCGAGCGTAGTTTGCTGAAAGGTCTTTGTATGCCTCCATGCTGGGGAATGGGGAGCGGACATTGGAGCCTGCCTGAGTGCGAGGGGTCGTGGAGGAGTGGAGTGAAGGTAGAGTGTTGGTCGAGATGAAGGAAGGATGGGGAAGGGAGGGGGCGTAGTGGGACGAGGTGGTGGTGTGGTGCGGAGCAAAGGAGGGTGGTGGTGATGTGCGCTGTCCGTCTGCCGTCCGTCGGAGAGTTGGGAGGGTGACGGGCGTTGAGGGCACGGCTGAGATGAGTTGGGCGAAGGCAATGAGGGGGAGAGAATGATGTGGACAGGGAGGGGGTGGGGGAGGAGGTGAGTTGGCGCGAGATGTTGGGACGAGTAGATTGGACAAAGGAATGCAAGAGGACAGAGACAACAGACGTGGTTGAGGGGGACGAGGGCGGGGGAGGGAGTGTGGATGAGGGAGTGGAGGGGGGCGGGCGGGCAATCAAGCGCAAGTAGGAGTGCTAGTGCGGGGGGTGGCGTCGAGACATTGTGGTGTTGGTGGTGTCTTGAGAGGTGGAGAGGTGGAGAGGTTGTTGCGGCGCTCGGTCCTCTTGGATTACCTGCAACACCTATCGTTTTCCTGTAGACTTGTGACAACGAGCGCACAGCACAGACCCAGTTTTCATCCCAACACAGGGGTCAAACCAACAGGGTTGGGCATGCTCGACAGCTGGGCAGAGTGCGCCAGCGTGCCAGAGTGTGCCAGTGTGGGTATCGGGCAGAGGCCATGAAAGGGACGATGGATAACACGCCCAAACACTGCACCAGGAGCGCTGTGGGATCGTGGCCTCGTGGGATTGCAAGTGATCCGAGCGAAAACAGGCGCGGGTTGGAGAAGGCGTCTCTCTGTGTCCATGTTCTCGACTCCCGTACCCATGCCAGATGAACCTTGACAGAGGCCATTCCAGGGGAGAAAGAAGGACGAGAGTGTGGTGTTCAATCCATCGGGTCCATCAATCAAAGGGCCTCACAAGCTCACACCACCCGTCTCCCTTTCCTTTCTTCCAACTCTGTCACACTTGCTCCTCCCACTGATCCGCTTCTCCCACCATCCTCCACATCAACAAGGGGGATCCGCACTCTGTAGGCACCGTGTGTCGAACAACGCGTTTCGACCGACACACCGACAGATGGGGGCGTAGATGTGTGGAGAGACCGAGATGAACAGTGCGTCGGCGCGTCGGGGGTGTCAAGGACGTCGAGGATGGCAAGAAGCGAACAAGAGAGGGAGTGAGGGAAACAAGGGAGGAGAAGGTGGAGTGGGTGGAGTGAGAGCATGGGAGATGGGATGCCGGTGGCGTTCTTGATTCTCCTGATCTCCTGACACCTGGAAGATTGCCCTGGTCCCTGACTGCCCCTGCTACCATGAAACCATACCACACACGTCTCAGGTAAATCAGGCACACTCCAAGAAGCTGGGGTCTCCACTTGCTTCCTTTGGAGTTGCACGTGCTGATCGCGTGGGATCGCTAATGCCGGAGAGGCTTGGCAGTGTGGCAGTCTTGGACTTTGGTGGATGGTAATGACGAGCAGCTTCAACTTTTCGGAGCACCAGCCAGTACCCACAACCAACCCACCCCTAACTCAACTAAAAGCTCGTGTCTCTGGCCCACATCGCCAAGCACAGCACCCAACAA
>JAMALN010000215.1:0-47463 GCA_023630115.1 Cutaneotrichosporon sp. PK4640
CCTGCACACTAGCTCCTAGCACCATTCAACACGCGCAACCGACGCGTACCGTGCTTCCCAAACTCGCGCGACTAGCGTGTTGAAACTCGATCACTTCCATTCCACACGCAGGGCGTCGCGCGACCCCGGATCTCAGCGCGCGTCACCCTCATGGGGACTGGGTCGGTGGGGGGTGAGGTTGCGCAGCGGACCTCCGGAGTGGTTGGCGGGGCAAGGGGGGACGAGCCGTGGGTGGGCGGGGCGGGCGGGCGGGTGATAAGCCAGCCAAGCCAGTCACCAACCCAACAGCCCCCACGCGTCGCGCGTTGAGGCACGGGGCGACTGCGCACATACTCTGACATGTACTCATCTACTCAACACATACCACCATGTACCACTGACCTCCTCGTGTGCATCGTTGACTTTCCATCCCAGAGTTTCCTCCACTGATGCTAGGTGCTGTGCACGGACGAGGACGGGGCGCGGCGCAAGAAGGAGCCTGGACACTTCTGCCTTCGACGCCCTCGCGCCGAGCGACATGGAAGCTGACCGGTAGCTGACAGCTTGCAGGGTGACGGTGTGGGAGGAAGGGTCGCAGTGCTCACCGAGCGATCGCGAGCGAACCCAGTCCCCTGTGCTCCCCAGCTCCCCAACAGCGCAGACGGTCTGTGCACACTGTCCTCGCGCGGCCGGGCGAGAACAAGCCACTGTGCGCTCGGCCCTCGCTGCTCACTGTGCACCCCGCCTTCCTCGCCCTCCGGCGCCCCACTGTTGTTTGGTCGTCCGCACCATCCTTCCTTCTCTCCTCTTACTTACTCTTCGTTCTGTTTCTTCTTCCATCCATTCCACTCTCCATCCCCCTCCCCCCCCCCCTCTTGTACTCTAGCGTGTCCAACTCATACATACCCCTCTCACAGTCATGCCTCCCATCCGTCTCACCGAGCCCCTCGAGGGCCTCGGTGTTGACTCGCCTCCGCGCAGACCACCCAACCCCCCCAAGACACCCACCCGCCCACCGCGGAGGGGGACGCCAGCTTCCGGGGCTAGCATGTCCTCCGCCTCTCTCTCATCCTTTGATCAGCACCTCGACGACCCCCTGTTCCTCCGCCAGCACCTCAGACAGGGACAGCCCAATGGGATTAGCAAGGACGAGGATGAGCGGCTACTCGACGAGATCGAGCTCCTCCTCAGCGCGAGCCAGCCAAAGACCAGGCGCGACGTCGAGATCTGGCTCCTCAAGCCCAAGCACGTGATGATTGGGTCGCTGACCGGGGACACTTTTACCATGGTGAGTCGCCGTGCGAACGTGCGGGGAAGGAATGTGGTCACTTCCTCCATGCCGCCCTCTGCGGCGCTTGGGCTCCTGTCACCTGCCCGGACAACAGACTAGCTGCTGATACTCAGTTCCTCAGAAGACCATGCCTTGACATGCCTCCCCGTCCGCCCGGGAAGCCCGGGAAGCCTGCGAAGAAGAGAAGGCCGCAGCTCCCCCCGTCCTTCGTCTCGTTCGACTTCCAGCGCAAGCTCCTAATCGCCAAGGCGACCTTGGACGTCGACGGTGACCTTCCCGCAGCGATAGACCCCCTTGACATCGAGCTGCCCCTGTCCGACATCACCGCCGGAGGCTTCCACATCTGGTCTCACGTCATCGGTCCTTCCCTCCGCGAGGTCCGCCTCACCGTCTCCTTCCGCCGCCCACCGCGCTACTTCTGCCGCTTCGAGCAGGAGGCTGTAATGCCCAATGGTACCAAGCTTCACCGCCGGCGGGCCACCCAGTTGGACTTCACTGACAGAGACATTGTGAGTGGCTTGGCGCACTTCCGACTGACTTTTAGGAAGAGGCGGACGCTTGGCCCATCCACGCGGTTAACAACGGCAGCGCAGGCTACGTACGTCCCGAGATCTCAGCCGCGCTCACCACAGCCATCGCTCTGGAATGCTTTCCAGTGGGCCTTCGAGATGAACGACAGCCAGTTCGCCCGACTACACGCCGCTAAGCTCATGATCCAGCGCATCCCCGACCTCGACATCATCTCCAAGGTGCCCTACCCTGCGACCGTCCAACCCACCTCGTACGAGGACTGGTACGCACCCGATCTCATGGGTCTGGACTTTGAGCTGCGCACACTTCTCGAGGGCCTGATCGGTACCGGAATCCTGCGCCCAATGGACTGGCCTCGGCTCTTGGAGGCCCTCGAGACCGCCACCCAGTCTCGCGATGTCACGCTCCGAGTGCTCGAGAGCCTGTTTTGCGAGGAGCGCATCCACATTGATGACATCAAGGCGACACTGCGTCGGCGCATCAAGGCCTTCAAGGCGCTCCCCCACGCCAAGGAGATCAACCACGTCGTGATGATCCGCACCATCCAGGTCACGCCAACGCGCCTCCTCATCGGCCCTCCCCAGCAGGAGGCAAGCAACACGGTGACGCGCAAGTACTCTGACAACCTCGACGACATCATCCGCGTGCAGTTCGTGGATGAGGGGGAGCGGATCCACATCCTCGACTACGCCAAGCAGGCGGACAGCGTCATGCCGGGGGTCGGCCTCATGGCTCGCATCCGGCGTGCGCTCAACCAGGGGATCCGCGTGGGCGGCAAGTTGTTCTTCCCGATCGCTTCGTCTGGCTCCCAGCAAAAGGACCACTCGATCTGGTTCTTCAACCCGGCCGCCATCGACCGCACGGAGCTCTTCCGCTGGATCGGCAAGGTGAACGA
The DNA here is from genome assembly GCA_023630115.1 of Cutaneotrichosporon sp. PK4640. NCBI lineage: Eukaryota > Fungi > Basidiomycota > Tremellomycetes > Trichosporonales > Trichosporonaceae > Cutaneotrichosporon > Cutaneotrichosporon sp. PK4640. The sequence continues at coordinate 2,697 of JAMALN010000215.1, forward strand.
GACGGTTGTCGCCAAGTACGCGGCCCGTATGGGACTGTCCTTCAGCACGAGCCGCGAGGTTGACCTTCGCATCCAGATCGGCAAGCGTGAGGACATCGAGAAGGACGGGCACTGCTTCACGGACGGCTCCTCGGTGGCAGGTACGAAGGTGATGTGGAAAGCGGCCGAGGCCCTCAAGCCGAACAAGACCATCCGGTCGCGGCCGTCTGCCATCCAGTTCCGGTTAGGGTAAGGTTGTACCGAGAGCTGAGCTGAACCGTAGTGGTGCCAAGGGCATGCTTTCCTGCTGGCCTGAGCTCGCTGAGCCCAATGAGGTGCTCTTGCGCAAGTCGCAGGTCAAGTTCAACAGTGACCAGGAGACTCTGAACGTTATTCGAGTGAGCTTCGCCTCGCATGGCAAACTGACCAGCAGGCAACCCACTACCAGCCTGCCTTCCTCAACCGCCAGTTCATCATGATCATGGAGGCAAACGGGGTTCCCCAGGAGCTCTTCCTCGAGCTCTTTGACAAGGCTCTCGAGCAGCTAAAGGACGTTGAGGCCCGGGTCAAAGACCGTGCCCTCACGGTCGACGACGACGCTCTCCTGTCGTCCTGCACAACATTCCCCGTGACCACGCTCATCAAGGCCGGCTTCAACACCAACCCTTTCGTCCTCGACCTCTGTCGACTGATCAAGGGTCGGGCACTCCAGGACCTGAAGTGGCGGAATCGACTGAAGCTTGACGGCGGCGTGTTCCTCATGGGTGGGCCTCTGCGAGCGCACCGCTTACTGACGCCCAGGCATCTGCGACGAGATATCCTGCCTCCGCGAAGACGAGGTGTTCTGCCAGTATCAGGTGGACGACGACAGCGAGCCAATCGTTGTGACAGGCGAGGTGCTGGTTTGCCGAGCGCCCGCTCTCCATCCTGGCGACGTGCGGCGTGCCCAGGCCGTTGACCATCCCCACCTCCGTCACCTCACCAACGTGATCGTGTTCAGCACCGAGGGTGCGCGCCCCCTCCCCAACATGCTCGGCGGCGGTGACTTGGATGGAGACGGTGAGTGGAGGCAGAGCTTCCGACGAGTCAACAGCGATGCTGATGCTAGACTACACTCTGATCTGGGACCAGCGCTTCGTCCAGCCCCTCCAGGAGTTCGAGCCCATGAACTACACGGCCCCTCCCCCGATCCGAGTTGCAGAGGTGAAGCAGGAGCACCTTAACGAGGTAAGTTGCATCAATCGTACAGTTGCTCACGCCAGAACTTCATCAACTACATCATGGTGGGCTCGCGGCAGTGCGCGCGATGTCTAACGTCACAGAACGACATTCTCGGTCAAGTTGACAACGCCCATCTCGCCAACTCTGACAACCACACCCCCTTCAACAAGAAGTGTTTAACACTCTCAGAGATCCACAGTGTGAGCTTCATGGATGAGCAGAGCTGACGGCAGACTGCGTAAGTTTACCGCACTGAACTCCAACCACTGCTAACCTCGTCAGCGTGGACTTCGCTAAGAGTAAGCACCCAATCGTACCTTGAGCTTACTTTCAGCCGGGCAGCCGGCAGAGCTGGACCCAGAGCTGGTCCCAGAGAGGTGGCCCGACTTCATGGGCAAGGTGGGACCTTCTCGCGGTGTTGCGCTTACGACCAGCCAGAGGCCAAGACCTACCTCAGCGGCAAGATCCTGGGCCTGCTCTTCAGGAAGGCAAGGAGCACTAGAGGTTGTAGAGCTGATATCAGGTCATCCCCGAGCCGATGTTCCTCCCGACCGACCTCGTCAAGGCGGGATACGACCTGCACCCGCGCCTGGTAGACTCGTTTGAGCCCGATATCGAACTGCTCCGCCATCTCCAAGCCGTCAAGAACCGGTACGAGTACGAGCTGCAGTACACGATGCGCCGCTTCAACGTCGAGGAGGCCGAGATTGTCACGGGTGTCCCCGCTCACAACCGGGAGCGCATGCGCTCGCGCGAGCAGCAGCACCTGCATGTGAGTTAGCTATGCAGGGATAGGACTAGCTGACATTTCAGGAGGCGTTAGACGTAGTGTATCAAGCTCACGTCGAGACTGCCCGGGAGAACGCCCTCAAGGTGGCGCTGGAGAACGTGCACATGCCCGTCGACGTCCCGCACCACCAGTACATTGCTTGGCACGCGTACATGCTCGTGTTTGAGGCCAGAAACGTCATGGCCCACGACGCGAAGCTCAACGGCGCCTTTCGCAGCCCAGAGTCGGAGTCCTTCGACGGCGACGACATGCGTATCCTGTGAGCTTCCTGTCGGAGTTGTCAGCTGATACCAGATCGCTTATGAGCTTCCCCTTCGTCTGGTGGCCAGAGCTGATCGCACTCGCGACGAAGGCAGCATGATGTTGTACGAGTAGCTGTCATACCTTGTCTGAATAGTGAAACCTGTCCTCACATAGCCATGGCTATGTTATCTCATCGCACCTACATGCATCAATCGCTACGATCGCTGCAGCAGCGCATATGGAGCGCTCTGCGCTGCAGGTGGAATGGGTGGACGGCCTCCACTTTTGCTCACGTGACGGCATGACGGAAGCAAAATGTTGACGGGCTCGAGCCTGGTGCGGGGGGAGTGGAAGGATTTGGGTGGTGAGACAGATCACTCCACCAACACCACAACAACAATGACAACAGCAGCAGAGGTCAAGCTCCTCACCCTCCTCAACGTTAGCGCCATTAAGCGCCCACGCGAGCTCGACCTCCCCGGCGGCTTCCGCTCGCCCGGGACGAGCAGACCACAGAGCCACGCGGGCTCGCCTGCCCCCGCCGAGCCGCAGCCCAAGCGGCGACGGAGCGTCGTCTTCGGCGGGGAGGTCGGGCCCAGCGGGAGCTCGTACGGCAAGAAGCCCTCGAAGAAGGCGTCCAAGCTCGCCGCCGCGGCGATCGAGAACGGGGATGCGAACGACGCCGAGATCGAGGAGGAAGAGGAGGAGGAGGTCGAGGCCGAGGTCGACAGCGACAACGAGGACGAGGACACTTTCCTCACGCACTTTGGCAGCGAGCCGGAGCTGCTGTACGGAGAGGTCCCTCTTGATGAGGCCGTGAAGGAGGGGCGGTGGGAGACGTCGCGCACGAGCGTGAACGGGCTGGGGAGGGTGGTGGAGCAGCACCCCGCCGGCGGGTCGCGTGCCGAGGGCAAGACGAGGGTGAGTAGCTTTTGTGATTGCGCTGACAGCAGCTCGTGCCAACGATTGCGGCAGCGATGAAGAAGGCGTCGCCGCTCACGTCGACGCTCCTCACCCACCTGGGGGCCTACTCGGACCTGTACGCGCACAGCTTGGACGGCGAGGCGGACGGGAGCGAGAAGGCGCCGTTTGCGGCGGGGACGCACGACGCGCTGCGTGCCGCCGCTGCGGCGCACGCGCTGAACCACGCTCTCAAGACCGGCCGGCGCATCATGCGCGGGACCGAGAAGCTGGCACATGCCCACGCCGAAAAGAGGAACATGGATCCGCCCCGCGACAGCGCCTTCACTCGCCCGAGTGTTCTGCTCCTCCTCCCCACGCGCGCCGCCGCCCTCCGGTGGCTGCAGGAGTACGTCTTCCCGCTCACCCCGGAGGGGACGCAGATCGAGAACAGGCGCAGTTTTGAGCGCTACTTTGGGCTGCCGGAGGGCGTCGAGGACCCGCTGGCGTCGGGTGACTGGCCAGCGGACCACCTGGAGAACTTCCGCGGCAACACGGACGACAACTTCCTCTTCTCGATCAAGCTCACGCGCAAGGCGTGGCGCATCATCATGCCTCCCTCCACCGAGGAGAAGCTCGTCGGCTCGGACATCATCATCGGCTCCCCGCTCGCTATCAAGATGTTGCACGAGAAGGAGCGCCGCACCGACTACCTCTCCTCGATCGAGGTGTGCATCGTCGACGGCGCCGACGTCATGGCGATGCAAAACTGGGACCACGTCCAATTCGTGTTCAAGCGCCTGAGCAAACCGGCGGAGGCGGCCAAACCGGATATCAGCCGCCTCAAGCTCTTCTACGCCGATGAGAAGGCCGAGTTCCTGCGTCAGACGCTGCTGCTGTCGCGGTACGACATGCCCGAGACGCGCGGGCTGTTCCACCACGCGTGCCACAACGTGGCGGGCAAGATGCGCGTCGACGCGGCGGCGGGGCTCAAGGGCGTGCTGGACCGCGTGCGGCCGGGCGTGCGCCAGGTGTTTGAGCGCTTCGACGCCGAAGACAGGGCGATGGGCGCCGAGGCCGCCGTCGAGGAGGTCGACAAGCGCCTCGAGTGGTTCACCAAGAAGACGATCCCGGCCCTCCTCCGCGCCGCCGGCAGCCGGACGCAGACGCTCGTCGTCGTGCCCTCGTACTTTGACTATGTGCGGGTGACCAACCACCTCCGCAAGACCGGGGCGGTGTCGTACGCCGCGCTGAGCGAGTACTCGTCCAACTCGGAGATTTCGCGCGCCCGTACCCAGTTCTTCAAGGGCAAGCGCGCGTTCCTCATCGTCACGGAGCGCTTCCACTTCTACCGCCGCTACAGGCTGCGTGGGGCGCGCACGCTCGTCTTCTACTCGCTGCCCGAGCACGCGGCGTTCTACGCCGAGTTCCTCGCCATGCCCTTTGTCGCGTCGCAGGGCAAGGGGGCCGAGGTGGACGAGGACGTCGACCCCGCCGACGTGCGCGCGCACACGCTCTTCAGCCGGTTCGACGTGCTCCGCCTGGAGCGTGTCGTGGGGCACGCGGACGCACGCAAGATGCTGGGCAGTGGGGAGGCGCGCTTCGAGTTTATTTAGATTGTACATGCAGAGCGTGCAGATGTGCTTTTCAAGTATGCGAGTACAGGGGAAAAACAATTGTGTTCTTGTGCGATCGAGCCAAGGTGGAGGTTTATGTGTTGAAATGCCTCCGTTGGTGGTGTGAGGGGTGAGCCAAGCGCCGCCCCGCAGCCACCCCACCACCCACCCCGTCACCGTCACCGCAGTCCAGCCACCACCACCACCACCACCAACCACCACCACACACATCATCGTCACGTCCTCATTCATCATCAATCATCTCGTCCTCCTCCCCTCCTCACTCTCTCATTCTCTCTCCATCGCCTCCTGCACAGAACACGTCCCTTCTCGCACTCCTCCATCAGCATTATAGCATACACATAACCTAACCCATCCCATCCCCCCACTTGCCACCCCACACGCCTCTCCTTCCCTCCCATCCTCCCCACCTCCCGACACCCGCCATCCTGCCCCGCCCCGAGTAGCGCGCCACCATGCGCGAGTCAAACTACACCCTGCCCCCGTCCAATCGGGCCGTCATCAGCATCACCCAGATGATGTATGACCGACGAGGTGAGTAGTCAGCATTCCCCGCTCCCGACGGACTCGTCGCTCTCCCCGCGCCCGCCGCCCTTATCGCTCTCATCGGGCTCGTCGGCTTCACCGGGCTCGTCGTACTCCTCGCGCTCCACGGTTTGGCCGCGCTCGTCGGGCTCCCCGCGTTCGTCGGATTCGTCGCGCTCCTCGCGGCAACCGCCTCCGTCGTGTTTCTCGGGGCGTGTGACCACCTGCAGAATGACGCTCACGCCAGCCCTCGACACCAACTCGACGTTGGCCTTGCTCAACAACCTGTGCCAGTTGACATACTTAACGTCTACGTCGCCAAGGATACGAGAAGTCTTAACGATGGACGGCGGCCTGGAGCGCATGCTCGACATCCTGCGTGACTCCTGCCTTCCTCGCGAACCAACGTTACCAGACCTGTGGGGCCTGAACGGGCCGTGCACGGCGAGAACCATCAATGTCGACCGCGCCATCTCTCTGCGTCACTCGCTCGCATTCCAGTGCGTGGTCAACATTGGCGTGCGCGGCAATGAGACGATTCGCACGCGAGTCGTCCAGGCCGGTGCCCTCGACATCGTGGCGCAGATCCTGGAATCCTGGCTCAAGAAGAACGGCATCGCAGTCTCCTCGTCCTCGGTAGGCAGCCAGGCTTCCGTCGACGCGCTGGCCTCAGGAGCGCCATTACCTGGTGTCGAAGGGGGTCGCTCTCGCCGCCGCCAGGGATCGTCACGGCACGGCGGGGCCAGCAGCACGCACAACAGCTCGGCTCCCGCCCGTGACGCGCCAGCGCAGCCGTCTCAAAATGCGCAGCCGCCACCTTCTCAGCCCTCAACAGCCGCCCCAAACAACACTTCCCACCCCCCAGCATCGCACGCGCCCGCTGCCGGCGCCTCGGCACCACAGGTCCAGGTTAACTCCCCCACCCCCTCTCAGCCCGTCCCCATCCCCTCGGGCCCCTTCGGAACAGGCGCGCCATCACGCGGATTAGGCCAGTTGATGGTCAACTTGCTCTCCAACCGACTGCAGAACCGCCAGCCGTCGCAGGATGCGCAACCCCCAGCACCCGCGCGTGTGCAGACTGGCTCCTCAGTCGACACGGACGTGGACATGGCCGACGCCGAGACGGAGGAAGGTGGCGAGACCGACACTGCGGGCGGCGACACGGACACGGGCGCGGATATGGCAATGGACGTCGAGCCGGACGCCAACGAGGCCGGGCCCAGTGTGACGACCACCACTCCACGCGCACGCATGACAGTCCTGCCCATGCAGATCCCACGGCGGTCACCCGACCCTGTGAGCGAAGCGGCTAGTGCTGCTACCAGTAACGCGGCGTCGCTCTCCGGCGACGAGCCACCAGCTATCCCGCGTGCTCGGTCGGACAACAGCCTTGCCACTAACGCCGCTGTGCAGGCCGCAGCAGAGTCTGGTCGTCCTGCTTCGGGAATGGCGCGCCCTGCTCAGCTCGCCGCGGACCCTGGCCAGTCGCTGATCCACGGGGTCGAGCACGTTGAAGGCATGCGGGGACGCCGCGGGACTGTGGTTGGACGACCGCTGCTCGCTAACAACCGCGAGCAGCGCGCCGCGGACGAGAGCGAGGTCTCCGACCACATGCCAGAGACGGACTTGGCGCAAGTCAATGCTCTCACAGCTGCCGCAAACGCTGCCATGGAGGCTGCCGCCGCCGTGCCCAACCAGGAGACTGGTCCCCAGCCCGCCATCGTCGAGGGTCTCGCCGGGCTTGCCAACGACGAGCCCGACCCAGAACAGCTGGCCGCCGAGCAGGCCCGATTCGACATGGAGGCTGGCGCGCCCCCAGGCCAGCCAGGTGCTGCGCAGACTCCTCGTATGACGAACGCGGACATGCAGCAGCCAACGACGGAGCTTGCCGCAGCGACTGTACCAGTTCAGCCGGCGCAGATCATCATCGCCAACCACGCGCCCCGCGGCTTCCAGGACCTGGCGTCGTACGTTGGTGTGTCCCTTCTGCTCAACCCCGAGGGCACCAACTACTCGGAGGACAACATTCTGCTCGCTTTGCAGCTTCTGGCGTACCTCTCCAAGTACCCCCACGTGCGCGCGACATTCCACCACCCCCGGCGACCGATGCACCGCACCTTTGACCTCGCCTACGACGAGGAGAACCCTCTCCCGGAGCGCCCCGCCTACTCTGAGACGCCCAACATCTTCTCGCTCGTCGAGAGATTCACCTTCCGCCCTTCGCCCTCCGACCCGCTCATGTTCCGCATCCCCAGCGAGATCCAGTACTGGGCAGGCGTCATCATGCGCAACGCGTGCCGCAAGGACGATGCGCAGGGCGGCATCCGTCAGTGCGCCTACATGTCCTGCGGTCGCTGGGAGAAGTTCCCTCGCGAGTTCGCCAAGTGCCGCAGGTGCCGCAAGGCCAAGTACTGCAGCAAGGAGTGCCAGAGCAAGGCGTGGAGTGAGGGGCACCGCTTCTGGTGAGTCTTGTTACGAGAGACGCAGCTAACGATCCAGGTGCAGCTTGCGCTCTGAGCCTGAGCCTTCGGCTGACGGTAACGGCGGGAACGGTGGTGGCGGTGGTGGTGGCGGTGGCGGAGGAGCGGGAGGTGGCGGAGGTGGTGGCGGCGGCGGCCGCCGTGACCCGCCTCCTCGCCGCGACAACGCGGGTGGCGATGACGACGTGGACATGGCCGACGGTGACGCCGTGCAGCAGACGCCGCGTGCCGCGACGCGCCACAACACACACTCCGCGGTGCCGACCGGCGTGTCGGTCACCGAGGTCACCGAGGCCGCACCTCCACCCCCTGGCGCGGGTATCCCGACTCCTCGCCGCCTCACTCCAATGCGCCGCCCGTACGAGTCTCTCTCCCTGTACGAGGAGCGTGATTCCGAGCGCGAGCGCACGCGGCGCGCGATGGTGGGACCCAACCACACGACCACGTCCCCCGTCCCGCGCACCCTTCCCGCGTTCCTCAAGCTCGGGCAGGCTGGTGGTCCGACCAGCACGTCGGAGATGAACGCGGCGATGTCGCGCCCGGCCCGCGCGCGCTCGGCCACGCCGCAGGCGGGTAGTGAATGGTAGAGGGGCGAGTCTGCCGAGGTACCGTGTGTGAGGGAGGAGTTGTCATGGTGTGTTTAGCATGGTCTTGTCATGTAGCCTGTGACTGAGCGGGAGATCGTGAGGGCTTTCTTGTGAGTGTGGAACCCGTGGCAGGTCATCTGCAGCTCGCGCCGGCGGAGAGCGCCCACTGCCGCGAGTGTAGACTCAGAATCGAGTGGCCTACCCCACTCGAGAACAGCTGAGGAGTGAAGAGGTCTGCATCGGGGCGACGGACGCAACTGTAGGTTTGCGGAGGCAAAGCATGTCGCAGCCATAGTTGGCGCCCTCGAGCGCCGCGAGCGCAGATCTGTGTCAGTTCGGGCCCGAGGGTGGCAAACACGCTCGCCACCCGTATCGCGTAAGCATCGCCCGAGCCGGGGTGTCTGATCCACCCGACTCGAGCGGCACGGAGGGCGACTGCTTGGGCTTGCGCGACCCTTGATGAGGAAGCCGGTGAGGAACAGCAGGCTAAAGCCGAGTACAGCTGTCGATGACGTACCACCTGACACCCAGCGAGCAGGCGGGCGATATTGATGTTCTGCGCGAGACCTGGCCACCCGAGTGAGTAGTCGCCATCGATGGCAGCAGTACAGCTTACAAGCATTCGCATCGAGCGGATACAGAGACGCAGAAGCGCGATTACGAGACGGTACAACACTGTTTTTGGGTTAAAGTTGTTCAGATAGCACTACATGCGAGACGGGGCCGGTTTCGGGTTTCGGTTTCGGGTCAAGTTTCAAGCGGGCGCTATTGCAGAGTATGGCGGCGGCGGGTCGTCGAGTATGTCGTCGGCGTCCGAGAACACGTAGCTGACGTGGGTGTGCGAGCTGCCGTCCGACGCGGAGCTGGTGCCGCTCGAGACGACGCTCATCGTGCTCGAGGGGCTCGCGCTCCGTGGCGCGTGGCCGGCGTCGCTCCTTGGTGCGTCGCTCCTTGGTGCGGGGCGCTTCTCGGCGCACTTGACACACGGGCAGGCGGGGTACGCCGCGCGCACGTTTGCGCGCGTGCGCCGCGCAATGTCGAACGGGGGGAGGTTGTAGATCTGCCGTGTGACGGCGACCTCGTGCGCCCAGTGGGGGAGCTCGGCGTTGACGGCGTCGAGGGCGGCGTTGAGGGCCGCGCGCTTGGTGTGCTGCGTGATGTTGTCGTCGACGTAGCGGCGGAGGAGGGCCTGCGCCGTGCTGGCGTCAGCTGGGCCGCGGCGGGGGGCGTACAGAGGGTCAGGCGCGGAGCGGAGGTGGCGCCGCAGGTCGGCCGGGTCGCGCGCGAGCGGGACCGCGGGGAGCTTGGCGAGCGGGAGGGCGAGGGGATGCCCGTTGGCGTCGCGGATCATCATGGCGACGGGGGTGGGGGGGGGGGGGGGGTACAGCAAGAGGCAAGCGGAGCAAGGAGAGTCGGGGTGGCAAAAATGGACAAGGAAGAGCAAGTGTGGACAAGAGAAGTGATGGGTGGCCACTGCCATCACTCGTTATTTTATGGCCCGGCCATCAAGGCACCCTGGTGCGGCGCCATTCAGGCTCTGGCGCCGCGGGCTCGGTCATGATCGCCCGCGCTGGGAGGGAGGTGGGAGGGCCCCTCTGCGCGCTGGCGACGTCAGTGGGTGTTTGCGAGAGATCCTCAATTGAGTCAGGCTGATCAGGAACGCGGGGTCGGGGGGGTGACGAGCAGTGAGCTCGGCGCCTCGGACCGGCGCGACGAGGTCATGAGATCATGATCAGCGGGGCCTGGGCGCGGAATGTGCGATGGGGCTTGGCGCACGGCCTTGTCCATTGTGGCGCAGGGATACAATGCAGAACGAGATGGAAGGGCGACGAGGGCAGACGAGCGGCGCAGCAGCCTTGGCCGACCACCGGGCTGTTATCTCGCCCTCTCGTGACTGCGGCAGGAGGATTGGGTGCCGCCCGTCAGATGCTCATGTGAGCCCACCGCCCCTCGCTTCCCTCGGCAGCGCCCTGGCGAGCACGCCGCCGCCGGCGACTGCGCCGCCCGGTAGGACCGCAAGAACGGGTGTGCTTTGCGCGCGAACGGTGCTGTGCAGCAGGGGCATTCCTCCATCTGTTGAGCAGGTTTGTCATGGTGTAAGTGGCGGACAAGGCCGTCATCATGCGTCAGCGGCGTTTGGTGTTTCACAAACCCGTCCTCGTGCGCTCCACGTGCAATGATACATGTGGGCGAGATTGATCTAGTGTCCATGCATGTGAGTGAGATTATGATGTATTACCTGACGTATTACCTGCTATGCGAGAAGGCCTAGGCAAGGAGGGGTGTTGGTGGGCCGCGCGACGAGGCGCTCCCGTCGCGGCTCATGGGCACGCCGAGGGCGCTGAGCGCGTCCTCGGCGTCGCGCCCGGCGGCGTACAGTGACGAGTTGACGCCCGCCTCCGAGGCGAGGCGGTGCGCGAGGAGGCGCGAGAGGCCCGCGTTCGCCTCGGCCGGCGCGTACGGCGGCGGCGGGGCCGCGCTCGCCTCGCGCGCATCGAGGGCCGCCACCGCCGCCGCGTGGTGCTCACACGGGCACACCGAGCGGCGCGGATGCCGGTCCACTGTCCCGTCGCGCTGCAGCCCAAACGTCTTGTGCACGGCGCGGAACTCGGCCGCAAACTCGGGGAACTGGCGTGAGCATACCCGAAGTGAAGACCCCATTCCTCCAGGCCAGGAGGCTGCTCGAGATCACGCCCAACCCATGAACACCGGAGCGGGAGGGCCGCGAGGTCTCGGGTGAACAACGGCGCGCTTCCCTCGCTGGCACACTCCAAGGCCGACGACTGCCTCGACCTCGGGGGATATAAGAAACTCACCTCGCTCTCGAGCTTGTGCAGCGTTGCCTCGAGGGCGGGGCGCCCGCGCTTCGTGACCCCGCGCCAGCGGATGTAGGCCGAGAGCACGGAGAGGACGTATGGCGGGTAGCTGCGCGCGCGGCGGGTGTGCAGGAGCCGCCGGACCTCGTCGAGCTCCTCGAGCGACGACGAGACCTTGTAGGCCTGGTGTGAGTAGTGTTGGCAGGTTGGCATACCTCTCGCCTCGAGTGGGTGACGGGGAGGGCGACGGCGCGCGCAATGTCCGAGATGTTGACCTTGATGGGCATGATGCTGGATGGGAAGGTGGGGAGCGCAGCGACACGACACGAGGCCGCCTATATGGACGCGCGAGCAGCCCGATCGAGAGCGCGGGGGAATGGGGTGGGGACGGGCGGGGGCGTCAGTGGCGCAGGGCGGATGGCGGCCCCGGCGTGACGGAGAAGAGACGGGTGGGCGGGGGCGAAGAGGCGTGGCGGAGCGGGGGGCGGGGCGTAGATGGCGTCGAGGGGGCGCGCGGTGGCCGGCATGGACGGTTTTATGACATGTCGCCTGCCCCCATGGTGAGCAGCGGCCCACAGTGCCACGGTAAAGGGATGGACGATTACATGAGAGAGGAAGGGGCGATTGTTGCATGTCGGGACAGGAACCCTTACCACACCTCTGCAGCTGCTGCACCAGAGCCAAAGGACATGCCACACTTACCCACAAGTGCCCGATCAAGCCGCGTCCAAGACCCTGCCTGGCGCTCTGCTCCACCCAATCCACCCAAAAGCAATCGCCGCCAGCACTATCCGGGGAGCCAGCCTGGCAGATATTAGACGCCACGGCCCCGACCTCGTCAGCGCCGACGCCGAGCGCTGCCGCGGCGCCTGCGGCGCCACGGTGGCGTACGGGAAGCGGAGGCGCGGTGCGCCGCCTGACGGCAGCGTGGGTCAGTGCGATGGACAAGTGCTCAGATGTGCATGTTCCTGGCTCCTGGCGGTCGTTGCAGATCCTGAATGCCTCCTCGCTGCACGCTATGCAGCGGCGTGTTTGGTGCCGCACGCACACATCTGACACGCAGGCGGCGTACTCCGTGCTGCAGCTGCCTCTTCGGAAGTGAAACTGTTCCTGCTGGCCGCAAGTTCTCCCACCCCAGCCCCTCGCGGCAGCCACAGCGACAGTGGATGGGGAGCTGCCCGGAGGGGCAGTGGGGCCAGCGGGGACGACGTACACTCTCCAGCCTCCGGGTGTCCATCTGATCAGGCCGATCTGGCAATCGCATCTGGAATGCCCGAGATGCGCAATGTCACGCACATGCACAAACTTTCCACCTGGCCAACGTACGCCGATGTTCGGATTCTCGAATGCCCCCAACCCACAAGCCACAAGGTTCATTCCGAGGTGACAGCAGCGGGAATGGTGGCGTTTATCTCGGGAGCCCATGCGCCAGATGGACGAGCTCGGAGCCAGCATGACGCGGCATATCGCGGCCAGCCTCCTCGCTGACACAGCGTTCTAGGACGAGTCACAACACCGCCATTTGCTGATCGGTGGGGTGGACTGGGGTGGAGGCATGGCAAAAGAGTACAAACCAATGTTTGCTTCCCCATCGTCCTATGCTGCTATGCAGCGTCAGAGCCTTCTTTCATGATTAGACTGCCGATTAATGGCCTGCTAATGATGGATTAGGTTGTAGGTACGATGGGGGCATCCGGTTTATCCGGGCCCGCCAAACATTCAGCATGTGGTATGGGATTATGTAACTCTCAGCTTGCAGCCTTTGGCCCATAATTCACCAACACACTGTCATGGCAGTGAGTCGAACTCTGCTCCACAATATTTGACCTGCGACGCCACCCACGAGATTGAAAATCCTAGACTGGGGGTTCTTTTGCGACATAGAAGAGGCGTTCGACCTGGCTACAAACATAGTTTGGGCGATATCAACTGAATCCTCCACATTGTCCTAAATACGCCCACGCAAAGCGCCGTGCGTTCGTCGCAAGGGCCCTATCCTGCCGGGCTTATCCTGGCACCCTTCTCACCGTCTCCTCGGATGGACGCTTGACGAGGAGGCCAGCAAGCTTTGCCGCTGTGGCAGGATGGCGTGCCGGCGTGGCGCCCCACCGCGCGTCCGCCGCCCCACACCCCGCTTGGTGAACGTCGTCTCGGTCTGCTCGCACGTCGTGACAGCCTCGTACACGGTCGCGTCGGGGCAGTCGCCGGCCAAGCACGCGGCGATCGCGTCCGCGGCCTTGAGCCCCTGGTCCCACGCGCCCTGGACGTACCCGAACGCCTCGGCGGACGTCGCCTCGCCCGAGAAGTAGAGCCACGACGCGCCGCCGCCGAGCGGCTGCCCGAGGTTCGAGTGGTGCTGGTCGAGCGCGCCGAGCGGCCAGTTCGAGTACGAGCCGCGGAAGAGCGGGTCCACCGTCCAGCGGGGCACGACGATGTCGAGCGGCGCGGGCACGTCCGGCCCGTACATCTCGCGCAGGACGCCGAGCGTCTCCTCGATGATCTCGCCGTCCGAGAGCAGCTCGTTCCGCCGCCCAAAGTCGCCCGTCGCGGTCACCATGATGACGTTATTCGGGGTGCCCCGTGGGAAGTAGCCTGGCGCGTTGACGTTCTGCCACACGACGTAGCGCCCGCGCTTGTCCGGGTCCGCGTACATGATGAACTCGGAGTCGCCCCAGAACTGCTTCTCGAACAGAATGAAGATCTGGCGTCAGCTGGCACCGGTACTTCCCACCTTCTGGTACGTCGCCATGGCAAAGGTGAAGATGGCCTCCTTCTTCCAGTCGGGCAGGCGCGGGACCCAGTTCACGTCCTGATGCTGGAGCACGCCGACGCTAAACGTCGAGACGACGTGCGGCGCGGCAAACGTACCCTTGTCCGTGTGCACGACGATCTCGGCGGGGCCGCTCTTGTCCTTGCCTTTGCCCCTGCCCTTGTTGTCTCTCTTCGGATCTCTGCTGTTCCCGAGCGCCGAGTAGTCGACGGTGCGCACAGTCGTGCCAAGGCGGAGGCGCTCGTCGTCCAGCTCCTGCCCAAACATCTCCCGCGCCTCCTGCACAAAGATGTACTTGTACCCGCTGCCGTCAGCCCCGCCAGAGAGATCACGCACCGTGGGTCGACGACAAAGTCGTCGCGCTCGTTCTCGATCCCCGCCTCCTGCGAGAACGCGTTGGCAAAGCTGCTCTCCTCGGGCGTCTGGGCGAACGTAAAGTCGATGTTCCAGTACTCGTACGCCCACTGCAGCGCGTTGACGGGCACCCAGTCCATGATCGAGGTCGCGACGCGCACCGACACGTCGACGAGCGAGTTGTTCGTCCGCCAGTCTGGCGTCAGCCTGATCGGGGCGTCGCGTCGTGGGCCCGCAGATCGGGCGAGGACAGCTCGAGCCTCACGTCATGCGGTGGGCACAGCACCATCTCCTCCTCTCGCGCCACTCACCAGAGTACCCCGGCGCGTTCTCGATGAACCCGTCGTATCCGGCCATGAATGCCTCCGTCTCCTCGTCGCCGAGGAAGCGCCCGCGCTTACCGTCCGCCTCGATCCCCAGCCCCTCGAACCACACCGAGTCCGAGTAGTTCGTCGGCGTCGTCTTGAGGCCCCACTTGTGCGCGAGCTCGAGGATCGGCTCCTTGCCCGGCCCCTGGATCCAGTTGCACCCCTTCTCGACAACCACCGTGTCCCCCGTGACGCTGTTGTGCAGGGTCTCGGTGTGCGCGCGCCCGCCGAGCTCGTCGCGCCCCTCGAGGAGCACAAAGTCGGTGATGTTGCGCGCCGTGAGCGCGCGCGCGAGGCTGATGCCCGTGATCCCGCCGCCGAGGATGAGGACCTGCGCGTGCCGGACGTCCTCCGAGGCGCGCGCAAGCGCCGCGAGGATTGTGAGCGTGAGAAGGGGGCGCATGGTGCGTGGGGCGTGAGTATCAGCACGCCGCCTTCAAGTACTCGGCGCATGGGAACCTGGTCAGTGGCGCGGAAGCCTATCCGGCGAATGTGTTGCGCTTGGGTAATGACGCAGCGAAGCAGAGTGAGATGCAAGGTTCAACTGTTCCGCCTAATCGGCGGTTCTTGACTACACACCGCATGCTGCGGGCAGATTGCCCACCTGCACCATGCGGCGCGGACATGCCATATCAGGCATTCCGCGATACCCGCAACCCTGGCCAGAGCCATCAAAGCCTAAACCTTTGGCAGGGCAGGGCGCATGGAGACTGAAACAGTCAGATGAGATGCAGTCGCACGACTCTGGATCCAGTAGATTTGAGATTTGCGGCTCGTACAGCACTTGCATCGCTACAGGCATCTCACTATCTCGGCCCCCGCTCACGCCCACAACTTGATCAACCCATCCCACGAAGCGGTGATCACCTTCGACTGGTATCGTCAGCACTCGACTCTGCGATAAGGAAAGGTTCAACTCACATGCTCGTTTGGCAGCCAGCAGTGGTCGATGACCACCTGCTTGTGCGCGCGCAGCCTCTTCTCGATGCGGCCCGTCTTCCAGTCCCAGAACACGAGGTCACCGCCGCCCGTGCCCGACGAGATGTACTTGCCGTCCGGCGAGAAGTTGATCGCGCACGCGTACCCCGCAATCGTGTGCCCTGCGAAGCGCTTCTTCTTGTTTTGCCGGAACGCACCGTCCGCCGAGTACACGAGGATCTGGTTGTCGAGCGACTGGGCCGCCACCCACTTATCTGGCTGTCAGCCATTTCGACTCGATTCCAACAGCTGGACTCACTTCCTGGGTGCTTGGCGACCGACGGCATCGAGTGCATGTACGGCTCGGCGATGTACTTGATGACGACGGGGATGTCAAAGTCCCAGCCGCGGATCGTCTTGTCGTCCGAGGTCGTCATGAAGCGGCGGTTGTTGTCGACAAACGTGATCGTGTTGACGGGGCCCAAGTGCTGGTCGTAGGTCTGCACAATCTCGTGCGAGCGGATATCCCACTGCAGGATCTTCTTGTCCTGCATACCGGCGAGGAAGATGTTTTGCCTGTCGGCATCGGGATGGAACTTGACGACGTTGGCGACCTTGCCCGTCGAGAAGCGCGAGATGACCTTGCCCGTCTCCGTGTCCCACAGCTTGACGGTACGGTCGTAGGAGGCAGAGAGGAAGCGCTCGCCCTTGCGGTCGAACGCGACGTCCTTGACCGCCTGTGAGTGGCCCATGAACGTCCGCAAGCAGTTGCCCTCGTGGTACACGTCCCAGAGCTTGATCTTGGTGTCCATGGACCCAGACAGCAAGAGGTGGCCGCTGCGCGGGAAGAGGCGGATGGCCGACACGCCCTTGTTGTGGCCCGTCCAGGTGTGGAGGCACTTGCCGTCGGGCACGTACGAGTTGAGCGGCGGCGTCCCTTCTGTTGGGTTGAGCTTGACGTCGACGTCGGTCGGGATGTGCAGATACGACCGCCCGGCGTAGTCGTACAGCTCCTTGCCGTGGAACGTTGACTTCTCCTCAGCCGACTGCTTCATCTTCTCCTGCGCGGCGCTCTTGGCGTCCTCGCGGCGCTTCTTCTCGACGCGCCACTCTTCGTCCTCCTCCTCGTCTTCCTCGGCCACCGCTACCTCGTCCTTGGGCTCCTCGTACCCAGCCCACGGGCCGAGGTAGGCGTCAGCGCCGTCGAGCACGCTCGCATCGCCCTTCCCCGCGCGTTTCCTCTTGGCCGCCCTACGCTGCGCCTTTGTTGGCCGCAGCGTGTCGATCATGTTGAACCCGTTCGCCGCCGCCGTCTCTGCCGACCCGATGAGCGCACCGTTGCCCGCGATCGAGGGGTCGTACGCGTACCCGTGCACGTCGAACGTCCGCTTCTGGCGCTCGAACTCGTACGTGTCCATCACCTGCTCCTCGACGTGGCCTGCGAGTTAGCGCGCATCCTAGAGGTGCAAGCTCACCTGCCACCGAGTTCATGCCCTTGTTCTTGGCCTGGTTGAACGGGTCTTCTGGCCCTTGAACGGGCTTGGTCATGTCCTCATAGCGGAGGTTGACGTTGACGACCTGGTCTGTTGGGCGTGCGACGATGGCGTTTGAGATGGCGTTCGGGTCCTCTGCGAGCACGTCTGGAGCCGAGGTGACATCAAGCTTGGTGACAACCTTGGATGCCTGGGCTGGTGCTGTAGAAGAAAGACCAAAGGCGTCCTCACGAGCCTGTGCCTCAATCTCCTCGTCATTCTCGTCCGCGTCATCGACGACGTTCGCGGCGGTCTGGAAGGTGGAGGGTCCCGAGACGTCCTCGTCATCTGAAGAGGCGTACCCAGCGAGGAGGGCAGACATGGTGGATCTGTTGAGGGATGGGTTGATGGATGGAGGTGCGGAGACCGAGTTAGGTGGCCAATTGTTGGTGGTGGTCGTCACGCGTGCAAGAAATCTCGCGGGCCTATCACATGTCGCGTGGGGGTCGCGCGAAGATTAGGTGTCCCACCTGTTGTAGCTGCTATTTAGGTGTTAACGGGCCTAGTTCTGAAAAGCGAGATGCCGAGGTGGTCATGGCCGATGGGGTAAGCTGGGTAAGGCGGAGATGACCGATGTTAATAAAGTGTTAACTCCCAGGTAATACCGATCAAATAATGTAATTCAATTAGGACCTACATGCAGAGATTGACCGTGGCTGATCCCTGCCTGAGGGGGCGGAACGGTAGTAGCCGCTGTAACCGGATGTGCGCGGTCATCATCATTCACCCCGCCTGTAGCACACGCGCCCACTGCACCGGCCACCGCTGACACCGACCGCCAACATCTGTTGCCGGTACTCGTCTCGTCTCTTGACCGTCTTTGTCACTACCCCACACCATCTCTCCTCCTCTCCTCTCTCCTTGTATTAAGCCCTTCTCCTCCTCGCACACTCCCTCCTCTCCTTAGCCTCACCCATCCCTCCTTGATCAACACCGCAACCATGGTCCTCAACACTGAGCTTACCCGCATGCTTGGCATCAAGGTAGGTGGGCTCTCGGAGTGCTGGAATGCCGAAAATTCCTGGCACTGCTCGCTTCCCGACCTGCCTCCGTCGTGGCTGTCGCTAACAGTGCAGCACCCCATCGTGCAGGGTGGTATGCAGTGGGTCGGCTGTAAGTGACCCCCCTCTCGTACCTCGGACGCGTCCTAACCTCAGTGCCCGCTCTCGCCGCCGCCGTCGCCAAGGCCGGTGGTGTCGGTATCCTCACCGCCCTCACCCAGCCCAGCCCCGACGCTTTGCGCGAGGCCATCCGTGAGACGCGCAAGATCATCGGCGACGGCCCTTGCCCCGGCAAGTTTGTGAGTTCAGCTCGCTTGCGCGTGATCTATCGCTAACCACAGGGCGTCAACATCACTCTCCTTCCCTCGATCACTCCTCCCGACTACGCCGGCTACGTCCGTGCCGCCATGGACGAGGGTGTTGAGATCTTTGAGACGGCCGGCAACAACCGTGAGTGAAGCACTATGACGCGTCTAACAAGCAGCCGGACCCATCATCAAGCTCATCAAGACCTACCAGGCGCCCGGCCAGTCCTCTGTCCCCAAGCGTTTCGTGATCCACAAGTGTGTCGCCGTCCGCCACGCCCTTTCGGCCCAGAAGATGGGCGTCGACTGCCTCTCGATCGACGGCTTCGAGTGCGCCGGCCACCCCGGTGAGGAGGACATTGGTGGCCTCGTCCTCCTTGCGCGTGCCGCCAAGGAGCTCAAGATCCCCTTCATCTCGTCGGGCGGTATCGCCGACGGCCGTGGCCTCGCCGCTTCCCTCACCCTCGGCGCCCAGGGCTGCAACATGGGCACCCGCTTCATGGCCACCGTTGAGGCTCCTATCCACCAGAACATCAAGGACAAGATTGTGGCCTCGAACGAGCGCGACACGGTCCACATGTTCCGGTAAGCGTCTGCAGCCGTTGCCGTGATTGTAACTAACAAGACAGCACCCTCAAGAACACCGCCCGTGTCTACAAGAACAAGGTGTCGTCCGAGGTCGTCCGCCTCGAGAACCGCCCCCACGGCGCCAAGTTCGAGGAGCTCCGCGAGCTTGTTGCCGGTGCTCGTGGCAAGCTCGTCTACGAGAACGGTGACCCCGACTACGGAATCTGGTCGTGAGTATTGCATTCGCAGCGGGTGGAGCGGTGGCAACGAAGGGAAGCCCCGCTCGCCCGGCTACAGAGGTTAGCGGCACGCAAGATGCTGACGGCCAGGGCCGGTATCTCCATGGGCCTGATTGACGACATCCCGACCTGCCAGGAGCTCTGCGACCGCATGGTTGCGGACGCCGAGAAGATCATTACTGGCCTCGCCAACACTGTTGTGGGGAGCAAGGCCAAGCTCTAGAGCGTAGTAGAGCGCCGCTAGATGAGTCGGTGTGGGAGATAACAGTAGAAGGATAGCAGTAGTCTTGAGACACAGATGTGAGACGATCACGGTCAGTCTCCTGGACAGATGTTGCACGATCGGGAGAAGAGCGGGCATGGGCGTCTGGGTAGCAGCAGCTGTCATGCCGAGAGCAAGCGAGACGAGGCATCTGGTGTATGGGAGTGAGATGCGAGATACTGCATAAGTAAGCAAGAGTGAGTGGGACAAGTGGAGGTTGTAAGGAAAAAGGTAAAGGGGCTTTGTCCGCTCCCCCTCTCGCATCGCTGACCACCCCCTGCCCTGGGACATCCAACGCATCGTCGACATCCTCTCCTTCCTCTCTTCTCTTCTTCTTTCTCTCTCACTCACTCTCTCCCTCATCGCCCTCATCTCTCTCGCTGCTCTTCAGCACCCAGATCGCACCCACCGCGTTGTAATCTGCCCCTTCCGCTTCCCACCCCTTTCCAGCCAGGTTCAATCCCCCGTTTGCCACCCCTTTTCTCCCCAACCGCCGCCCACCAACCATGAGCCCTCCTCATGGTGCGGGCGGCGTCCTGCCTCTAGCAGGTCTACCACGGGCCAACGGCTGGGCTCATGCACCCCATCCTCCAGCGCCCCCAACCATATCGACCGATTACGACTACGATGGCGAATCGGACGATGTCGACGACGGTATGACCGACGACGCGGCCGAGCTCGACGATCTGACACCGGGGACCAAGAAGCGCAAGGGCCCCGTTCCCGTCGTTCCCGGCAGCGAGGCGGACGTCGACTCTGGCCGCGATGGCCTCGACCGCAACCCGCCCCGCGCAGCGCGCGAGGACAACGAGGGCTCGCCGCGCGTCCCCGTGCGCCGCCTTCCCCGGTCGAGCGGGGCGACCCTCGCCGCGCAGCGTCGTGCGCTGTTCCAGAAGCGCAAGGGCGTACTCGTTGCGCTCTACTGCGACGCGCAAGCTGCGTATGACGCGGCGAACCCGCGCCCGGCGACCCCGACGTCCGCCACGTCGACCGGCAAGAAGGACACCAAGGCCTCGCCGAAATCTGCGCCCAAGGGCAAGAAGGGCACGTCGGGCAACACGTCGCCAACCAAGAGCGGCGCTGCGTCGCCGGTGACAGCGACCCCTGCGGCCCCCAAGTCCGGTCTGCCCGACGTCGCGGCATTTGAGCGCCTCCTTCCCGCACTCGAGGACGTGGTCGTGTGGCCGCCTGACGCCCCAAGCTGGCGCGAGGGCGACGACGCCGCGCGCCCTGTCCCCCGTCGCACCCTCGAACGGTGGCGCACTGGCTTTGCGCAACGCAAACGCCAGCGCACGGACCGTGTCCCCGTCCACCGTGGCGGCTGGATCCCAGAGGGTAGCTTCGAGCTCGACATCGGTTGCGAGGGTGAGTGCTGCGAGGCCGTGACGGGGTGGCTGGGGTGTGATGCGAGATCTGCGCCGCTCGGCGTACTCTCTTCTTGCATCCAGGGGCCACCCAGGTGACAGGAACGCGCACTGGGCTTACTGCTCGCACTCGCACTGGCTGACACCAAGCGTCGACGCGTGCTCGCACCCGCGCGCGTGAGCGTGTGGCCCTGCTGCGGCTTGCTGAGCAGCTGCGCGCCCTTGTCTTGGCCTGCAACAAGATACCCTCGGCGCCCGAGCCCGTGAGCCCGCCGCCGACCCCTGCGGCAACGGAGCCACCCGCTCAGAAGCCACCCCCATCGCCGAAGAAGAACACCAAGAAGAAGAAGAAGAAGCGCACGACGCTGGCCAACGAGGGCAACCCGCACCATGTGGACAAGTGTGAGTATCGATCGCGCCGCAGATCCGCCTTGCTCCAAGGCGTGCTCCCCCTTCCTTTGTCCATTGCCAGCGCCCGAGGCGCAGCGCCTCGTTCTGGGCGAGGAGGCACCGACGTGGAGGCCTGAGAAGCCAAGCTCCAAGCTTACGCCAGACCGCCCCTCGCGACCGATCCCGACATCGAACCCATACGAGCCGTGGCCAGGCCACTCATCCCTCCTCTTCCCGCCCTCGATGCGCGTACTCGCTGCACGCCCAGGCGGCAAGGACCAGCGCCCTGGCGAAGACGACTACATCTGTTGGTCGTGCCAGTATGCGCTGTTTTACGGATCTGAGGCGCTGCGAAAGCAGGCAGTGCGGCAACGCCGCGCGGAGATCAAGAGGCGCGAGAAGCTCAAGGCGCGCGCGAGAGAAGTGGCGACGGGCACACGGCCCTACCGCCCCGGCGGCGACGACGATGACGACGATTACGACGATGAGGAGGAGGAAGATGACGATGACGACGCATGCGAGGGCCGCTGCAGCTGCGGGCGCGCTCTGCCCAAGTGCGAGGAGGACAAGCCACCGGACAAAGACGCGGGAGGCTAGGCGAGGCTCGAGGCCCGATAGCATGGCACAACCAAGCCATCTTCGGGTCTCGTGCGCCTAGCCCACCCGTCTGGGTGGCTGGGAAGAGGCGGTGGAGGAGCGGGGAGTGCGTGGCGCGCAACGGCGCGGTGTCTGGTGTGGAGGTGTAGTGTGTCGGAGTGTACCGAAGGTTTCGTGAAGCGGAGGAAGCGTGCGGGGGAGGTGTGTGCGAGTGTGGAGGGCGTGAGCGACGAGGCGGCGCGAGTGACGACGAGCGAGGTAGCCAGAGGAGCGAAACGACGTACCATTCACTCATTCATCCATTCAACAACAACTTCATCATTATTCCTGTAATGTTCATAATTCATAGAATGCATCGCTGATCGCTGATCGCTGAGCTCGCTGACAGGAGCTGACAGTTGACCGATGTTGACCTGTTTGGTGGCGACACTGCTCGCACTTGCGTGAATGTGGGTTGAGAAGGTGAGAAACAATGGAGGTGCGAGAACAACGGCGACCAAAAGTGCGGCGCCACTATGTGTATTGTTCCCCACACCGAAATTGCCACCCAGCAGTCGGCCCCACATGCCCTCGCCACCATACGGGTGCCGCTCCCCATCCCAGCTCCGAGTCAGCCAGCACGCAATCCCACACCCCCCCGGGAGGGTACATATGCCCGCCTCCCATCACCCTCCCTCCTCCATCCAACATTCCTCTCGCTGCGCAACGCCTCCCTCCACAACCCTCCGCACAGCAACACCCACTCCCCACACCATGCCGATCCAGCGCATCTGCAACGGCGGGCAGCGCGGCGAGAACGCCGGCGGTGAGTCTCGCCGTGTCCCACACTACATTCGGCCTCCCTCCGATCCCTCACTCAGCCTTCCCGTCATCTGTCCCCCCCGTCACCCCCACCCCCTCCCCACACTGACGCCAGCGCCGTGCTACCCCGAGCTGTGTGGCGACCTGGTCCACTGGGCGTGCTGGTACTGCCGCGCGGACCTCACGATCTACGCGGTGCCCGAGGAGCCGGCGCCGGAGGAGGAGGAGGCGTCGCAGGCGTCGACGTCGTACAGCAACAGACGGCGGCGGTAGGCAAGGCGGGCCGTGTCATAGAAACGATTTGTGCACGCGGGGGTTGAACATGACGCTGGTCGACCTCCACCTGGCTTACCTCCACCTCCACCTTCCACGCGCCATTACGTACGTCCCCAGCCGGCTGCTGCAACGCGTTCGACTTCGAGCTGCCTCTACTCACTATCGTCTCCTCGCATCTACGCCTCTCCGCGCACGACATCGGCGCGACTCCGGCCGCCTCGTTCCTCCACCTCCCTGGCACTCCGAACCCGCGCCCGCGCCCACCCACGATGAACCCCCAAGAACCGGCCGCGCTCAGCGCCTCGCAGTTCTCGCCGTCCGCGAGCGCCGTCCACCCCCCCAGCGTGATGCACAACACGCGCGTGCTGGGCAGCATCGCGACTGTGCGTCGTCCTTCCCTTACCTCTCCTTACCTCACCCTCTCCTTCCCTACCCTCGCCGCCTCCACTCAGCTGACCGCAGCTCACGTCGTGCTTCGCGGGCCTCGTGGCCGGCGTCCTCGGCCTGCCCAACCTCTCCGGCTTTGCGCTCTACCTCGCCACGGCGCTGCTGACCGGCGTGACCTCCGCCGCGCTCAAGTGCGGCATGGACGTGGGGCGGTACGTGCCGGACGCGCACGCGAGCGCGGGCCCGCTCGGCGCGGCAAAGGTCCAGGCCTGGCGGGGGTGGATGGGCGTGACCGGTGTGAGCGGGGAGAACCTGCTCGGCTTCCTGCTGTTCTGGATCGGGGGGTATGCGCTTGTGCATGGTGAGTCCCGCTCGAGCGGAGCGAGGGCGAGGGGCTGCTGCAAGGACAGCGCTGACGCCAGTGTACGACTAGGCCCGATAGACGTGTATGGATTCATAACTCTCACACCGGCAACACTGCGCTACAGCGCTACATCAGGAGCTCGCCCAGGCTCGCCCACTGCCCCGCACCCGTGATCTGCTTGGCGTCCTGCTCGTGGCCCTCGAACTGGTGCTTGGCTGCTGTCAGCTGATCGTACTCATTGCCGCTGGCCTGAACTCACCGTGCCGCTTCTCCGGCTGCGGCGGCTCGGGCTTCCCGTCCTTCTCGGTCGCCTTCGAGGTGGTAGTGACGGCGGGCGTCCACTCGGCTGGGGTTAGCTCCGTCGCCTCGCCACGTACGGAACTCGAGCCAGCCGTGGGAGCTCATCTTGGTCTGGGGTTTGTGTCGGTGGTAGGCTGGGTGACCTGGGGGTGCGGGGCAGTGGCGTGCGCGTGCTGGCCTGCCAGTGAGTGCGGAGACCAGCTTATATCTCGCGCAACCGATGCGTGAACCGCAGGCCATGCGTAAACCAGTGCTCGCTCTTCAGCCTGATCCACATCTCTCACGCCTGATCCACATCTCTCACGCCTGATCCACATCTCTCACGCCCGGCACACAGCATGCTTCCCGCCCATCGCTCCACCGTCGCTCTACCTCCCAGCACAGCTCGGCGCTCCGACTCGCTTCGTGCATCGCCTCGCACATTCTGCGCCCTATAGAGCAGCTCGCCCTACATGAGCAGCTCGCCCATGCTCGCCCACTGCCCGTCGCCCTTGACCTCCTTGGCCTCCTGCTCGCGGCCCGTGTACTGGCGCCTGGCTGCGGTCAGCCAAGCCGTCGCGCAAGCCGACTCACCGCGGTAGCGCGGCGGGCGCGGCTTGTCCTTGCCCTCGGCGTCCTTCTCGGCCGTCGACGTCCACTGGTCCGGCAGTTCGGGCATGCTGCAGCTCGAGCTCATGTTGTTGCTGGGTGTTGCTGGTGAGGAGGGGTCAGTCGTTGTTCTTGACCAGCTTTTAATCCGCCCCCTATCTCTCTCTTCTCCATCTCGCGATAGCAATGATTCATCGACCATCGTGCCCAGTCGCTTGCTCTGTCGCTTGCCGCGCCCCGCATCTCGATCCACATTTGCTCTGTCGCTTGCCGCGCCCTCTAGATCCTACATCAACAGTTCGCCCATGCTCGCCCACTGCCCGTCGCCCTTGGGCTCCTTGGCCTCCTGCTCGTGCCCCTCGCAGTCGCGCTTCGCTGGCGTCAGCGGGCGCATCCCCGCCCTCGTTCCCACCTTTCTTCTCACGCTCCTCGGTCGGGGCGACGGTGGGCGTCCACTCGTCGGCTGGGGTCAGCGGGGCCGCGGCCCATCTCGTCCTGCGCCCGCCGTCCGCCGTCCTCCGTCCGCCCTCCCTCTTCTGCCCTCCCTCCTCCGCCCTCCCTCCTCCGATCCCACTCTCCGATCCACTCTCCGATCCCACTCTCCGATCCCACTCCCCGATCCACTCTCCCTCCTCCAACTTGGACGCACGGAGTTCGGGCCAGCCGCAGGAGCTCATGGTTGTCTGGAGGTGTCTGTGGTACGGTGCGTCTTCGTGAGTGGGGGACACTGCCGTGTTAGTAGGGACGGGCTGCTTATAGCTCGGGAGCCAACGAGCACCTGCGGCTGTCACCCAGAGTCCAGAGTCGTCATCAATCGCCGATCATGTCATCTGACCGAAGCGACGTCTTATCCGTGCCCCGCGGACACACTCTTATCTGTGCCTCGCCCAAGCACATAGTCTCGGACCTGGCGATCGACAACGACCACCACCGGCTCTACACGCGCAAGACCTACTCTTCACATCTATTTACAACAACTACAATTCATGCTGTACCATGGCATTTTGCGCCCGAGGGCCAGCCATTCTATGCCGAGAACATGGGGAACCACACGCCCCACCCGAGCGAGCGGTGCGCCAGCACCGACGGCCGCCCGAGGTCTGCGCGCCCCACTACTTCCCGAGTCGCCCGAGGTTCCGATGTCTCATTTTCCGTCGCCGATGATGTCTCCGTTGGCGTCGCCGCCGTCGTTGCCGTGTGTGCCGTTACCGTCTCCGTCTCCGTCTCTGTGCCCGCCGCGTCCGCCGCGCCGCCCTGCCCCTTCGTGCAGGTCTCCTGGCGCTAGCGCCCCTCGGAGGCCGAGGGCGTCATGGGCACGCCGCCGAGGTTGGTGGTGCTCGCGCTGGCGGCGCCTGCCAGGGCCGCAATAGAGCGGGTGCTCAGCGCCTGGACCGACATGGAGCGGTTGCGGCCGCCCCCACGCATCCAGTACGGCCTCGGGGTGGGGTTCTGGTTCGGGACGGCCTCGTAGGGTACGGTCGGCGTGGCGGAGCGGAAGTCGACTGTGGACGAGGCAGCGGTGTGGAGCGAGCCAGAGAGGGCACACATCACCAGCTCGCCGGTGGGCGAGAGGGCGCGGGGGAGCGACATGTCCGAGCCGCTTGGGGAGCCGGGCGCGGCGAGGGGGCCGACAGGCGGCTCGTGGACACCGGGGGTCGTGAGCGGGGTGTCGCTCGGCGTCTCGTCCTGCGCCTCGCCGACGGTGCCGCCGGGGAGCGCGCCACAGGTGCACGCGCACGAGCACTCCTTCGAGTACGGGGGAGGCGGCGCGGGAGGGAGGGCGCGGCTCGGGGCCAGGCCATTGCTGGAGCGGACGGCGTGGAAGTCGGCCGCAAAGTGGGGCATCTGGGGTCAGCCTGGCGTGCAAGCAATCAGAAAGCGCCAAATGTCCAGAGTGGCTGGTGGCGGTGGCGCCCCACGCCACTCCGTTTCCATGGCTTCCCTTTGTTCGGGTATCCGACACTGTGCAGAGGTATCCGGCACCCGTGAACCCGTGAGCAGAGCCTGGTGCTGCGCAAGCGCCAGCCTACCACGCCGGGCCTCTGGTGTGCAAAGCGGCTCCTCCCCCCGGCTAGACTCACCCTACGCTCAAGCATGTCGAGCTTGTGCTGGATCTGGAACCTGTTGCGTCCGCGGGCAAACTTGCCGCGGACGTACGCATCGAGGACAGCGTACGCGTACCCCGGATCCGCGAGGGCGCGGGTCGTGTTGAGGGCATCCGTCGCGTTCTTCGCACGCTTGAACTTGCCAACAGCGGGCTGTTCGGGGGCAAACGGTGAGGACGAGGTATCGGCGACCGACGCGGAAGATGATGACGAGGTCATGTCGAGAGCGGTAGTGAGAGAGCGCATCAAGTCGGGGATGGTGAGGAGGAGAAGGGGGCCGGTGGACATGATTGCAGCCATGGTGTTATAAGCGGGCAGGGAGGTAGGCGGCGGGGTGGGCAGAACGCCGCCAGGGATAAGGCGTCGGTGGCCGACGGGTCGTGCGGAATGCAGTGGGGTGGCGGGGACGGGAGCGGGAGCGACACGGACACGCGGACGAGGTCGGGGCCGAGGCGAGCGAGTGACGTTCGCAGGAGGGAGCGAAGAAGGCGGTCGCGGTCGCGGGGGAGGTCGAGAGAAGCGGAGACAATGGAGTGGTGAGAGGGAGGGGACGAGCGAGCAGGAAGCGAACAGGGATGGGCAGGATCAGCATCGCCGCTTCTATATTGAGGTGTTATCACGTACGATTCGCTCCGGGACAGTCATCTTGCAAGAGACCCGGTGGGGAGCTGGGGAGGTGGAGTGGGAGTGGGCGAGGGGCGACGAGGCGGAGAGGCCTAGACAAGTTGGGGCGAGGGCGACGGGGCGACGCCTTGAGGAAGTGTGCAAGGGCAACCAGGCCAGACTCGGTCGCCGGGGGTGGGCGAAGGAGGAGAATGAGGAGTGCTACGGCACGTCGAGCAGCCAGCAGCCCGTTGTGGAGCGACAGTTGAATGGAGAAAGGTGAAGTGGAGAGAAGAGTAGAGACAAAGAGACAAGAAAGTCGAGAGGTGTGACTTGGGCGGGGGGTTATCTAGAGCCCAGGACATGTATCACATCTTGCGCCATGGTCTTGGCGTTACCTCTCCCTCTCCCTCTGCCCTTTCTCTCATGCCCGCCCTCTCTCTCCCTCTCTGCAGAGCACGGTCCCTCCCGCCTGCAGCAGCAGCAGCAGCCTTGCGGCTGGTGGCCTCTAGGCACAAGGCATGGACGTGTGCAGCGCTGTTCACACTCGGAAGGTTAATGCCGTCGCCCGTCGCTACCGGCTGCCCGGCTGGTAATTACGAGGCTGCAATCTGCCCTGGCCCGTTAACTATCAACCGCCGCCGACTCTCTCCCTCGGCGTGAGCCGGCGCAAGAGCGGGCCTCTTGGCACTGACCTCTGCCTCTCGCGCTCTCCCTCTCTCTCCTCCATGCCTCCAGCTGCTCCCCTCGTGTGCCTCTCTACACATACTGCACATCTCGATGCACCTTGCACCACGTTGCCCCCTCCTGCGGGTAAAAGCAAGCACGACTGGATCGGGCACACACGGACTAGACCGTCCCTGGTTCCACCATCTGCATACGCACCTCACCCCAGACCCCAGATTCCCCGCCCACCCCCCACCCTTCCCCACAACCCCACATTCTCTGCCCTCCCCCTCCTCTCTCCCCTCTCTCTCTCTCTCCTCCTCCTCTCACTCCTCTCTCTCGCCAAGCGCCCGCCCAGCTGCCCAGCCCACCGCCCATGCGCCCACCGGGGCTCCGGCATCCGCGCGTTTCAGCATAAGAACCGGCTCTCCTCGCTCCTGCTCGTCCCGCCGGAATCCGTGGGAAGCAGACGTGGACGAACAGACGTGGACGGAACAGGTCGGATCAGCAGCGCTTCAACCGGCTATTTAGCCCATCTGCTATTCCACCTGCTATTTCACCTGCTAAACACTCTGCTCGGCGCTTTCACAGGGGCGTAAACCGCCCGACGCAGCGCTCCGGAGCAGGCGTCAGCGCTGACGCAGGTCCGTGTCATCGGGCTGGGCGTCGGAGGTCGGAGATCGCTGCCGCCGGAGGTACGCACACGTGCGGCCCTGCGCCTATCTCCTTATCGCGACCGAGACATGACCGAGACATATTTTGGCGGCGGCTCAGGCTGGCCAGACTGGGCGGTGCGACGCAGTCGAGCGCAGTGGAGATAGCAGCTGGGTGGGTGGGTGGGTAGCTCCACACGTGCTCACCACGACTGACCCCGTTGCACGGCCACACATACCCCGCACATCGTCGTCCCTGGCGCGCCTGGCGCGCGCACGGTCCAGGATCTTCCCACGCACGGAGCGGCGTACTTGGGCGGGGGATCTCGGCGTAGGATCTGGGGCGAGTGGCGAGCGAGCTACGTCTGCAGACCGCCCAGGCCGGATCTGCGCCCGGCACTACGCTCGGCGAAGTCCTGCGGCCATCTTCCCTCCGAAAGCGCTCCCCTTCCCGCCCCCGCGACTGAGACCAGGAGCTCGGGGGTCCGAGCGCTCGCACCGTCACGTTGATAACTTCTCACTGGCTGCAGATCTGGGCCCGAGCGGGCGCAGGAGCTGGCGAGTGGCGTCGAGATTATGCGGTCCTCTGTACCCTCTGCACTTTTTGTAACGCTGCCAGGAGCGGGCAATGCCGGCCCCACTGTTTGTCAGCATGGGTAGCGTCCCAGAGGAGCTTGAGGGTGGAGTGTCTCGTCTGTGGTGAGCGGAACCGCGTCACTGACATGAGTGTAGTGGCGAGGATGGCAGGAGTCGCTCGTGATGCAACAGCTCCCGTCCGGTCACTGCGCTCGCCACCGCCACACGCACCCAGTGCTGAGAAGGCAGGTCGAGGCCCGCTGTGGAGCATATAGTGTGCTTCCCTAATCCGTGCGGTTGATCGGTGTGGCCTGGTCGATCGGCTGGACTCGCTTGCTCAGATGCTCAGCGAGAGTCGCACTGCTTCCCGGAGAAGCGCGCACGAACTGCGTCGGGCGTCCCGGTCAGAGCGATTCAGCGACGCGGAGTGGCCGCGCACTGAGAAGCACGAGGGGGCTCGCGCCAGTGCGGCTGGCGATCACCGCCTCGCGGCGTTCACCTCGCTGTGCCAACGCTGCCTGGGTTCTGAGCTTCGGCCGTGCACCATGCAAGCGGACCCCGAGCTCAGAACGTAGACTGGCAGGCTGCTCTGCGCCATGCGATCTTGGTCGTGAACGGTGAGATGGGGGTTCAGGTCTGAGCCATTCAGTAGCACGGAGGTGGCCGCGGACTGAGAAGCACGCAGGGGGATGCTCGCTTCAGTGCGGCTGGCGATCACCACGAGACGGTGTTCAGCTCGCCGTGCCAACACGGTTTTGGCAATGTTCTGAGCTTGGTCGTGCACCGTGCCAGCAGACCTGGCAGACCCAGAGCACAGAACGTCGACTGGCAGCTGCTGCGCCCACGAGATCTGGATCTCGGCAAGGCGAGGCGC
Organism: Cutaneotrichosporon sp. PK4640; assembly: GCA_023630115.1. Lineage (NCBI taxonomy): Eukaryota > Fungi > Basidiomycota > Tremellomycetes > Trichosporonales > Trichosporonaceae > Cutaneotrichosporon > Cutaneotrichosporon sp. PK4640. The sequence continues at coordinate 32,735 of JAMALN010000215.1, forward strand.
AACCGCGTGCCGTGTGGTGGATGCCGACATGCAACGCCCCTCGAACTAAGCACGCCCGAGGTCTTGGCAGCCGATGCAGCCGCCCCCAGAGGCATCATCAAACGTGCCCCGCGATGGAGGGTGTCGCGCACAGAGGCCGGAATGACGCCTTCGAGCTATAGCTACAAGCCGCGACGCCGAAACGTGGGCGAGAGTCGTCGCCGCGTAGCCGCCGCGTCACGCAGAGGACTCGGCGGACATCCCCTCGTCCTCGTGTCAGCGGTGTCCGCCGCGCAACGTGCAACAACAAACGTGCACCATATGCATACAGCATGCACGCGGGAATCGCGGAACGGAGGGGCGGAGGGATGGTGGGAGGGGTTAGCGCATTCCCCGTCCCGTGACGAGATTCCGGTCCCGACGTGCCTCGGTCTTATCGTCCCCTCGCGTCGCAACGCGTCGCCGCGTCCACATCAGGTAGTCGATAGCTCGCCGGAGAACATGGGATGTGCGGATGGCGTTTGGACGCACGCGTGGGATGGGCGGCGATCGATCGTACGTGCGCATGGCTGCATGGACGTCCGGTGCCTTGCGCTGGTCGCCGGCTGCGTACGCCCATACGCAAACCTTCCACACATGCACACACCGTGGTGCGATGCGGCATGCCGATGGGAAGCGAGCAGATTGACATGGACATGTGGACGGCGGTGCATACCACGCGATACCACGACGTCAGCCACCTCTGTATCTATACACAACTGCATGCGATTATTGTGCCGGCGGCATGCTACAAATGCTATGAAACTGTCCGTGGGGGTCGTGTCGAGAGGGTGGGAGTTCGGACGCGGGGTCGCTACAACTGGCGTGTGTAAGGGTGTCTAGGCCATGCAATGTCTGCCATGGCGGGGCGCTATTGCACGAGCAGGCGCGCGTCGTCGGGGCGCACGCAGAGCTTGGCGTCTGGCGAGACGACGTAGCCGTCCTTGCACGAGAGGACGACACACGCGCCGGCCTGGCACGCGGTCGCGCGGGCGTTGGCGATGGTCGAGCAGTCTTGCCTGGGGTCAGCGTTGGCGTGCATTGGACTCACCCCTTGCCGAGGGCGAGGCACCCGCCGCACTGGTTGAGCTCGGTGTCGAGCTCGATGCACTCGAAGCCGACGCGGAACCAGTCTGCGAGCGCGCCGAGCTCGGCCTCGAGCGCGGCGGCGCTCGCGGGGGTCACGCTGTCGAGGTCGGCGACGGGGCAGGCCACGGCGGCGGCCGGGCACAGGAAGGTGCTGTAGTCCTTCTTTGCTGGGGGGGAGTGGGCGCGGCGGCGGCGCTGGCCCATGCGCTTCGAGGCCTGGGGCGCGCGGGGCTGGAGCTTGGACGGCGCGCGCGCCTCGAGCTTGGAGAGGCCGGGGACGTGGACGGCAGGCGCGGAGAGGGCCCCGGCGAAGAGGGACGCGAGGACGAGGAGGCGGAGGTGCATGGTGGCGAGTTGTGGTGCGCGGCCGTGACGGTGAACAGAGAAAGAGACGGGGAGTGTGGTGAGAAGGGTGGGGTTGGTAGAGTATGTATAGATAGAGCGCTCGGAGGGAGCAGAGGGGAGGGGAGAGGGGGGTGGGAAGGAGCAGTGATGGTTGTATTCAGATAACTATCTAGGTTGACCCAGGTCGTGTTGTCTCAACCTGCAAGGACGAGGGTGGCCGAGGGGTGGGTTGAATGGTGTGGACAGGGTGCTCAGGCAGCTTCAGGCAGCAGACTTCGGGGGCTTTGAGTGACGCGCGGTACACGCGGTGCACGTCCTGCAGCCTGATAGCGTCCTGGTGCTCATAGTGGCCACAAATTTCTACGTGCAGACGCCATCGACGTGCGTAGACTGCGGTGATTCCTGTGAATAAACGCCACCCACGCCAACTTTTAGGGTCGAGTCTATTCATCATCGCGGAATAGACTTCGCCGTACCTGCTGCTGCTATCCTGAACACTGGCCTTTGCTGGGTCTGCAGTTCCCAGCAATCCCTCTGGGCCGCACGGTGCAGTCCTCACTCCATTCCGCAGCGGCTGCACGCGCTACGGCCCACTAGGCAGACTACGGCGTCTACAGCGGATCTGTCTTCGGGGTCGGACTGTCTTCAGTGCCGCTAGCAACTCGCGATCGCGACTGCCCAGCTGCTCTGTGGCATCCTCCACCAGCCCCAGCCCCAGCCCCAACGGCGGCGCTGGATCCTGCGCCCGCCACCAAACATCTGCTCGAAGCGGACGGAACCCTCCAATTCAGCGCGCCACCCGGAATGCCGGTCTGCCGGCGGCACGGCACGGCGCCGGCCCAATTCAACACCGACGTGAAACCTTCTCGACGAGCCGCAGAAGCGCCCAGCTCGGTCTGCTGTTCCCATGCTGCGGAACAGCGAGCTGGCAGCTGGCACACAGCAGGCAGCTGGTGTGGGTGACGGCATGTCTGTGCGATCTGCGTCGCTGGCCAGGGCGCCGTCCGTGCGCCATCTCCCTCCGCGGCGAGCATGGCCAAGCGCTTCCAACGGGCAACCCAACTGCCATCCAAGACGGCAGGCTGGCGCTAGCATCGAGGTTAGCGAGCTTATCCCCCTCAGGCAGCGCCAGGAACGAGGGGGGTACCCTGGCAATTGAGGCCTGTGAATAATCGGGGTCCCTGGCCTGCCGGATGGGACATGTGCCCCCCGCCCATGCCGCCCACCGGTGACGTCCTGGGGCATGCGCCACAAAACACTTGGCAGCAGGCCGTGTTTGCCGTGACAGCTGCCTAGTCTTCATTAAGGTTGCTGCAAACTAGTGGCGATCGCTGGAATCGGTGACTGCCCGGCCCGGTGCTTGGTCGGGCTTGCAACGTGAGGCACTGGCTGCTCAGGCTCAGCTGCTGTACTGCCAACTGCCAACTGTCGCGCCACCGACGTCGATGGCCTCGTGGGCCCGCTAGCCGTCGGCTCTCGCTGCTGAAACGCCCCGTTCCCACGGCCCACGGACGACTGACTGGCCGCTGGATCGGAGCGTAGTGAGACAGGTAATTACTGGGGCGCGGAAGGCGGCGGGACTGGGTAGTGCGAGCGGCTGTGCTCGGCCTCGTTCGCGGGTCTCAGCCCAAGTAGTTTACAGCGACGATCACCTCGTGTGCGGGTGGCAGCGGGCAATCGAGTGAATTGCTCTCTCGACCGATGAGTGTTTCGGGGCATGAGGTACCGGGCGTGGGCTGCACACATCGTGCAGGTGGATCGGCCTCCTCTGGATCGGCCTCCTCTGGCGTGGCGATCTCTAGCTGTCGCAGTTTGCCCGCCCCAGATCGGGGTGCTCTGCATGTCTGCAGGCCTACGGATACCGCAGTGCGCAGCACTTCGAGTCAAGTGCTTGTGCGATTCTCTCGCGATGCTATCGCCGTCGCCGTCGCCTGTGGTGGGCTTCGTGAGAACTAGTGGAAGCCCCAGATCTCCACCCAAACACCGGACATTAGTTCGAAGCTCCATCGCGATCCATCGGCCGTCCGACGAGTACATGAGTACGATCATGTAGCACCAAGTGCTTAAACCCAATCTCCATATCCTCAGTTCCGAGCTATCGCAACTCCTTCCCAGACTACTGATTGGCGGCACTCTTGACAGGTATGTTGTCCCACAGCGCTACTCGTCGCGGAGGGAGGCGTCCGTGCTAGCTTGGTGCATGGTGCAGACCATGGTCGTTCCTAGCCTGCTTCTGAAGATCTCATTCCAATGTGGCGATGCGCGCCGTGGCTGAATCAACGCGCTATCTGTGACATGGGTTGGAACCAGGAACCTCATGAATCGACGCGCCGACGCGACTGCGCTACCACCAACGTGACGGGCATGGAACAGATCTGCTCCGCATACCGCCCACCGTCCGACCCACCCCACTACGGCCTGACGTCCGACGCGATGCGGCCGTGGAACCAAACATCGGCAGTGCAGCGCAGCATGGCCTGCCCTGGTGAGAGCACGCCTGGGCCGTTTCGTGGGCAGGCGCGGGATGAAATGCGGGGCAGGTGTCGCCCCTCCCCTCCTCGCCGCCCACACCGAGCAGGGGTCACACGCGCCGCGAGTGACGTGACGCGCTCCGGGGCTTAGCATAGGGCGTCGGGGCAAACCTTCACTGCGGAGATGACGCCTGCGGCGGATAGATGGCGGATATCAGACATGGGCGGGACATGTGGGCAAGGGTCTGGATACATCATGCTGCTCACTCTATTCATGACGCTTGCAGCTGCGGATCCAATCACCTGACGTGCGGAAGCGCTAACCATCGATGCCAGCTCGCCTCCACCACCTCCACCGAGCACCGTCGCCTTGACCGAGTCGGCGGCGTTGCCGGTGTGCCGGTGGCCGGTGGTGGAGGCTCGCCAGATCGCCAGCTAGGAACAGATACGCGAGGTGGAGGCTCGCGTATCGCTGCCTACGCTGGTCCGCCGATCTGCGCGGACGGCGTCATCGCACGCCGGTGGCCGGTGGGAAGCCATGAGCCATGGAGGACTCATGGGTGTGCGGATCAAACTGATGGCCATCGATACGATGAGGAAGTAGCGAGAACTGGATTCCGCCTCCCTCCCCCGCCCCCCTCCCCCGCCCACCCACCCCACCCATGTGGCTCGCTCCGCTCGCAGACGAAGCTCGCTGAAGCTCGCCGATTGCCCGCCACCGCCCCCCACCCAATCCCCTAGTGCCTGCCGCGATATCCGGCTCGGTGGGCTGCTTACCGGAAGGCCCTCCTCCAGGCCCTCCTCCTCGCTCCTCGAGCGCTTCCCATGAAAGTCATAGCCGGCCCCTACTGATGCGCTGAACGTGCTGCAGTGCTTACTAGCTACGCTAGAGTGGAATGGATGCCCGCAGTGTAGCTGCTACTGTACGAGTAGGGTACAGTAGGATGTTACCGATGCCCGCCCACCCACCCAGTCGTGCCCGCCCACCCACCCCTACCCATGTGGCTCGCTCCGCTCGCAGAGGAAGCTCGCTGAAGCTCGCGTATGGCCCACCACCACCCCCCACCCAATCCCCCCCTACCGGATTCTGCATACCGGCGCATATCCGGATCCCGTAGTTTCCCGGGGCATCCGCGGGCTTGACCGATCCCCACGGCCCTCCTCTTATCGTCCCCACGGCTTGTGCGCGATCGTCACGTCTGCAGACGTGTCGAGGAGAGCTCGTCGCCACCGATCTGCATAGCTGCATACATGCACACAGTGTACATCGGCGTCGGCGCGACGCCGTTCGCTACGCACTGCATAACCGCGCGTAACCGCAGGCCGCATCCTCGCAGGCACCGCGACGATACCGCGATGCCGCCGGCACGGAAATTGGCACGTGGTTTGTAGTGGGAAGTACGAGCGGATGCTGCGGGCCGATGTGAAAAATTGGGTGCCTAGGCGGCTACCACTACCGCTCGAGCCGCAGATTAGAACCCAGTTGTAATGGGGAGATTAGATCCGGCCGGGGCTTGATTAGAACTGCGGTGGGTAGGTGGAGGGATGATAATTTCGAAAGACGGAGTGCCGATGTCTGTGGGGATCTGCGGCTAGGGCACTCGCTTGCGTGGGGTGACTCCAGTGCTCCACCATAGCTAGCATTCCTGGGTGCAAGGCTCGAGCGTCTGCCACTACCCACGGTGAGAGCAAGGTCGGCTCTTTTGGGGTATGAGCCTGGACCGTGGCTGGAGGGATGACCGGTGGCGCGGTTGTACGACACGCGACTCCAGCCACGTCGTACCATGCGTCGTTGTGGGGAAGCCCACCTGTCCCACCTCTCCCACCCAGACGCGCTCTCATCCCCCCAACGCTTCCACCCTCCACGGCTACCCACAGCCACCCACCCACTCCCGCCCGCCCACAATAAAAAGGCTCTCACCCACATCCATCTTTTCTCTTTAGCTCCTTGTAGCTTTAGTGAATCGGCCCTCTAACGACCCCCTCCCTCACGGGACCCCCATCCTCCTAATCCTCTCTCCCGACCATCTCCTATACCCTCCTCCTCTCCCTCTCTCCGCATCTGTGAGTCACTCCCATATCAGCCACTGCCGCCGGGGAAACCACTTTCCAATGCCTCCGACCCCCCTTCCCCGCACCCAGTTGCTTTACCCGAGCATCTAGATGCCTTAGCTTGACGTCACCTGCCATCGCTCGCGATGCGGGGGAGCGTGCTCGCTGCTGCTGCGTGTGTGCGGGCTGGGTGCTGGGCGTGGGTCTGGCTGGCCGGCAGTTCCTTTGGCGGTTGCCGGAAATCCCAATCGTACGGTCAACTGACGCCGCAGCTTCACATTCCCTAGCTTAATCCGCCCCCTCCATCATGTCTACCAAGGGTGAGTCTCGTGCTTGTGGCTGGTTACGTGTCGCGAGGAGCGAGGGGCACGGGGAGAGAGCACGAGGTCGTAGGCCCAAGCGGGCAAAGTGAAAGGCAAGGGAGGGAAGAGGGGCGGGTGTTGCTGGCTCGAGCAGCTGGCGCGTGATCGAAAAGGTGGAGGTGGAGGTCGCCAGGTGGGCAAGAGCGGCAACGTTCTCGAGCCGAGCGGAACATCGATGAGCGGGCATGAGCGAGCCAGTCATAGCTACTCCGACGACAACGGACACCGCTAACCCCAGCTATCCGCGAGTACGACGCCAAGCGTCTGGTCAACTACTGGCTTACTCGCTCCCCCACCCCCATCCCCACCGTCACCGAGTCGACCGCGGCCCCCGTCCGCGTCGCCCAGGTCGAGTGGGATGACGAGTCGTCGTCGCTCCAGCCCCCTATCAAGCCCGGAGCCGGCCTCCCCGAGTTCGTCTTCAACGAGCCCAAGCTCGTCGGCAAGCCCGACCAGCTCATTAAGCGCCGCGGCAAGGCCGGCCTCCTCTCCATTGGCAAGGACTGGCAGACCACCGGCGACTGGATCGCCCAGCGCGCCGGCAAGCCCGTCAAGGTCGAGACCACCACTGGTACTCTCAAGACCTTCATCATCGAGCCCTTCCTCCCCCACACCCAGGACACCGAGTACTATGTCTGCATCAACTCGCTCCGTGACGGTGACTGGATCTACTTCACCCACGAGGGCGGTGTCGACGTCGGCGATGTCGACGCCAAGGCGCTCAAGCTCTTCCTCCCCGTCGGCAAGCCCTTCCCTGCCCGTGAGGAGGTGATCAAGACGCTCCTCCCCAACGTCCCCGAGACTAAGAAGGACGTCCTCTGCGACTTCATTGTCCGCCTCTACGGTGTCTACGTCGACCTCCACTTTGCGTACCTCGAGATCAACCCCCTCGTCTGCCTCGACCCCGTCGACGGCAAGCCCGCCGAGATCCACTACCTCGACATGGCCGCCAAGCTCGACCAGACCGCCGACTTCCTCTGTGGCCCCAAGTGGGCCATTGCCCGTGACGACTCGACCCCTGCTGCGGCGGGCAAGGGCCCGATCAAGGCCGACCGTGGCCCGCCCATGGTCTGGCCCGCGCCCTTCGGTCGTGACCTCACCAAGGAGGAGGCCTACATCCAGAAGCTCGACGCCTCCACCGGTGCTTCGCTCAAGCTCACCGTCCTCAACCAGAACGGCTCCGTCTGGACCATGGTTGCCGGTGGTGGTGCTTCCGTCGTCTACTCGGACGCCATCGCCGCGGCCGGGTTCGCGCACGAGCTCGCCAACTACGGAGAGTACTCGGGTGCCCCCACCGAGGGCCAGACGTACGAGTACGCCAAGACCATCCTGGACCTCATGACCAGAGGCGAGCCCCTCAAGGACGGCAAGGTCCTCATCATTGGCGGTGGTGCCGCCAACTTCTCGGACGTTGCCGCCACCTTCAAGGGTATCATCCGTGCGCTCAAGGAGCACAAGGAGGGCCTCATCCGCCACAACGTCAAGATCTGGGTCCGCCGCGCCGGCCCCAACTACCAGGAGGGTCTCAAGGCCATGCGCCTCTGCGGCGAGTCGCTCGGCGTCCCCATCAAGGTCTACGGCCCCGAGGCTCCCATCACCGCCATTGTCCCCATGGCCCTCGGCGTCAACAAGGACAAGGACCTCTCGCGCTCGACCTCGTCGGCCTCGATCGCCGCCGCTGTCGAGAACGCCGCCAACGGCTCGGCCAAGCGCGCCACCAAGAAGGAGGAGCGCCCCGTCATTGGCGAGATCAAGTCGGACGGCTCGCGCGAGCAGCCCGGCGACCAGATCGTCCACTTCGAGACTGAGAAGATTAGCCAGCGCCCCTGGTACCGCCCCTTCGACGCCTCGACGCGCTCGTTCGTCTTCGGTCTCCAGCCCCGTGCTATCCAGGGCATGCTTGACTTTGACTACTCGTGTGGCCGCAAGACCCCCTCGGTCGCCGCCATGATCTACCCCTTCGGTGGCCACCACATCCAGAAGTTCTACTGGGGCACCAAGGAGACCCTCCTCCCCGTCTACACCACTGTCGGTGAGGCCATCAAGAAGCACCCGGACGTCGACGTTGTTGTCAACTTCGCCTCGTCGCGCTCGGTCTACTCGTCGACCCTCGACATCCTCTCCTTCCCCCAGATCAAGGCCATCGGCATCATCGCCGAGGGTGTCCCCGAGCGCCACGCTCGTGAGATCCTCCACCTTGCCCAGGAGAAGAACATCATCATCATCGGCCCCGCCACCGTCGGTGGTATCAAGCCCGGCTGCTTCCGCATCGGCAACACTGGTGGTATGATGGACAACCTCCTTGCCTGCAAGCTCTACCGCCCCGGCTCTGTCGGCTACGTCTCCAAGTCGGGTGGTATGTCGAACGAGCTCAACAACATCCTCTCGCAGACCACCAACGGCGTCTACGAGGGTATTGCCATCGGTGGTGACCGCTACCCCGGCACCTCGTTCATCGATCACATCCTCCGCTACGAGGCCGACCCCGAGTGCAAGCTCATCCTCCTCCTCGGTGAGGTTGGTGGCACTGAGGAGTACCGTGTCATCGAGGCCGTCAAGTCTGGCAAGGTCACCAAGCCCATCGTCGCCTGGGCTATCGGTACCTGCGCCAAGATGTTCACCTCCGAGGTTCAGTTCGGCCACGCCGGCTCCATGGCCAACTCGGACATGGAGACTGCCGACGCCAAGAACCGCGCTATGCGTGAGGCTGGCTTCCTCGTCCCCGACACCTTCGAGGACCTCCCCGACCTCCTCAAGAACGTCTACGACAAGATGGTCTCGACCGGTGCCATCAAGCCCGGCCCCGAGCAGGAGCCCCCTGCCATCCCCATGGACTACCAGTGGGCGTCCAAGCTCGGCCTCATCCGCAAGCCTGCTGCCTTCATCTCGACCATCTCGGACGAGCGTGGCCAGGAGCTCATGTACGCCGGCATGCGCATCTCGGACGTCTTCAAGGAGGACATTGGCATCGGTGGTGTCATCTCGCTCCTCTGGTTCAAGCGCCGCCTCCCGACCTACGCGTGCAAGTTCATCGAGATGGTCCTCCAGCTCACGGCCGACCACGGCCCGGCTGTCTCGGGTGCCATGAACACCATCATCACCGCCCGTGCCGGCAAGGACCTCATCTCGTCGCTCGTCGCCGGTCTCCTCACCATCGGTGACCGCTTCGGTGGTGCCCTCGACGGCGCCGCCTCCGAGTTCTCGCGTGGTGTCGCCTCGGGCCACACCCCGCGCGAGTTCGTCGACTCGATGCGCAAGGCCAACAAGCTCATCCCCGGTATTGGCCACAAGATCAAGTCCAAGACCAACCCCGACCTCCGTGTCGTCCTCGTCGTCGACTACGTCAAGAAGCACTTCCCCTCGCACAAGACTCTTGACTTTGCCCTCGCTGTCGAGGACGTCACGACCCAGAAGTCGAACACCCTCATCCTCAACGTCGACGGCGCCATCGCTGCGTCGTTCTGCGACCTGCTCAGCGGCTGCGGTGCCTTCACCGAGGAGGAGGCCACCGAGTACCTCAAGAGCGGCACCCTCAACGGCCTCTTCGTTCTCGGCCGCTCGATGGGCTTCATTGGTCACTACCTCGACCAGCGCATGCTCAAGCAGCCCCTCTACCGCCACCCGGCCGACGACATCTTCATCAACATGGAGTCGCGCGTCCTCGCCGGCGTCTAAGCGGTTGTGCTATAGTCGGAAACATTCTTCCAAACGCCCAAGGCAAGGGCGATGTAGTTGTACATAGAGTTAGAAGCGGGGAGAGTTCATGCAATGATCTTCGTCAAGTCTGCCTGGGTTGGCGCACCTGAAGTTGGTAGTCGGTTGGACGCGCTCGAGGGAATCGGTCTGCATTGAGAGCCGCGATTGCACTTCAACCCATACGCGTACTCGGGCTCTTGACCCGTATCCTGTTCACGGCTAGAGTCCACAGGGCCATGTAAATGCTCAGGCATAGAGTTGGTGGCGTCCCGGTGTTGTACAGTGAGCCTGAAGACAGGTTGAGGATGAGTGTCGGAAAGCGGTCCCTGGTAGCCGTGCCTGGAGCCGGTCATCCGCGCGCACATGCCCTCACCTCCCCAGTTGCTTGACGTGACCGTCATCCCACATCCCATCCCATCCTCACTCTCAACTCTCACCACTATCCATTACACGTCGACGCCCACTCGCCCACAATGTCCACCGACGACGGCGACAAGGCGCCCCCCGGCGCCTTCGTGAGCGCCGCACCAGAGCCCGCCCAGCCCGCCACGTCAGAGCCCGCGGCCGAGGTGAAGGCTTCTGCGGAGGAGCCAGAAGCGAAGAGCGACGTTCCCGCAACCGCCGTTCCCGAGACGCGTGAAGCAGACGCGTCCGACGCGACCACCCCCATCGCTACGCCCGTCGCCGCGCCCGACACCGACGCCGACGCCAAGGGCAAGCGCAAGGCCCCGCCGACCGGGCTGCAGCTGCAGGACGTGCCGCCGCCCGAGGCGAGGCGAAGCATCGAGGTGAGTTTGGTGCGCGGGGATTGGGTGGGGCGTGGAGGAGTGGCCTGAGCTGGGTGCGAAGGGGAGTGCGGGGAAAGATGGGGGAGCGGGGGCTCGGGGGCTCGGGGGCTCGCCGGGGACCTCGCGCTCGCGCCCTCGCTAGCGAGCTCTGCGCCTCGCGACGTCAGAGACGGGCGCTCCTCCCGAGCTCGACACATAAGATGATGCCCTCGTCTCCTTGCCCACTCCCCCTTCCTCCCTTCCCTCCCCCCTCCCGCCATGTTCTCCTACGCCCACTACCCCGCAAGTCCCACGGACGCGCTAAGCCAGCTGATCGACACCGACGTCGCGTCGCAGGTGCGCTCGCGCACGTCGACGCTCTCGCAGCCGTTTACGCCGTCGCTGCACCACGCGCCCGACAGCCCGACAACCTCGCTGATCGGCACACTGCGCTCCCAGCTCGAGATGTACGCGCAGCAGACGGAGCAGCTGAACGCCAAGCTCGTCGCGTCCATCTCCAAGCACGCCGACCTCGAGGACACGATCTTCGCGCTACAGGAGGACAAGAATGCGCTGACGCGCGACAACGGCGAGCTCGCGCGCGCAAAGGCCCAGTGGGAGGAGAGCATGAACACGGGCCTGCTGGTCGAGCGCTCGCAGATCCGCGACGAGATGCAGCGCCTCGCTGCGGGACTGGTGGAGGAGGAGCGGAAGCGCGGCACGGCAGAGGAGAAGCGCAAGCAGGTCGAGGACGAGGTCGACGAGTTATCGGCCACATTATTCGACCAGGTGAGCTGACAGAGGCCGGTACAGCTGACAGCAGGCCAACACCATGGTCGCTACCGAGCGCATGGCGCGCGCGCAGGCCGAGCAGCGCCTCAAGGACACCGAGGACAGCCTGACGGCCGCCGAGGCCGCCGTGCGCGACATGCAGGCGCACATGCAGAGCCTGACGACGATTGTCAGCTCTGGGCCCTCTGCGCCCAACATTCCCAGGCGCTACCTCTCGAGCCACCCGCCCTATGCCGAGTTCAGAACGCTCATCACGCACCTGCGTGCCGCGCGCCCCTCTGCGCTGTCGCGCAAGCGCCCGGACGTGCGCGAGCTCTACCCCGCCCCACTGGTCGCGTCGCTCGTGCAACAACCCTTCATCGCGCGCTGCATGGCCGAGGACTACGACCCGACGCTGCGCCTCGAGCAGGCCGCCGACCTGGGCTGGGTGTCGCGCCGCAGCGTGAGCAACGCGATCCTCGCCGGCGACCTCCTGATCGAGCCGGTGGGCAGCGCGGCCCTCGGCCCGCCCGAGAACCTGAGCTGTGCGCTGTGTGGCCGGAACGTCTTCGGCGGCGGCGCAGCCCACAAGGGCCTGATGAAGTACTTTTCCACGACCGGGCCGGGCGGCTCGACGACCCACCTCGCGAGCAACATCTACGTGTTCCGCGTCGCGACGCAGGAGGACGCAAAGGCCTACCCGCTCTGCAAGAACGGGTGGTGCCTCGAGCGCCTGCGCGCCGCGTGCGCCCTCTGGCACTTTGTGCGCACGGGCATCGTGCACCCCGTCTGGTTTGGCGAGGACGACCACACGCCCGCGACGCCCAAGACGGCGAGCACGGTGGCGGACGACGGCACGCCCGTCCGGATAGACCTGAACCGGACGCCGCCCGAGGCCGACAAGCTCACGGTCTCGCCGGCGCCCGTGCCCGGCCAGAGATCCGCGAGCGCCCCCGTCGCCGCGCCCATTGCCATAACCGTCGAGAACCTCGCCGGGGCAGAGTACCGGCGCCCGGCGCCGCCGCCCCAGAGAAAGTCGGGGTGGGGCCTCGGCAGCTTTGGCCTCGGGAGCGGGGGCAAGAGCTCGGGCGGGTGGACGAGCTGGGGCTCGAGACCCAGCACGCCGGCGTCGCCTGCCGCGCCGTCCATGGCCGAGCAGCGCTCCGTGAGCGCGGGCGTGCTCGGCGCCCCCATAAGCCTGGAAAGCGAGAAGGGCGAGGCTGCGGAGAAGAAGGAGCCTGCGACGGAGAAGACCGAGCCGGAGAAGGCTGAGGCCGTGGAGAAGGCCGAGCCGGTCGTGGAGAAGGTCGAGCCGGTCGTGGAGAAGGTCGAGGCCGAGTCAGAGAAGGCGCCAGTTGTGGAGACTGTGGACGAGAAGGCCACACTCGCCGACGAGAAGGCGGCGCTTGCAGACGAGAAGCTCGCCGTGACCGAGCCCGCCGACGCGACCACCATCCAGCGCTCCGACTCGCGCACGTCGCACAGATCGCACGCGAGCACCGACCACTCGTTCGCGACGCCGACGGGCGACAACGCGTCGCTGCCCGACGTCAACGGTGACAAGACGGAGGCCACGACCGAGGTCCCCACCGCCGTCGCTTCGCCGGCCAAGGCGCCCGACCTGGACGTCAAGCCGGACGCGCCTGGCTCGCCCGCCAAGAGTGCTCCCGGTTCCCCGCCCAAGTCCGCATCGCCGTCCAAGCCCGGGACGCCCGTCAACGGCGCCAACACCTCGCCTACCCGCCCCACGCGTGCCGCCGCGCGCCAGCCTCCGCCTCCCCTGCCGAAGCGCTCGGAGCGCCGTGGCATGGGCACTCCCACGCCGCCTATCACGCCCACGGCGCCCACGGACGCCACCGCGGCGGCCGTGACCCCCACCGCGGCCCCCGTGGCGGCCAAGGAGGCCGAGACGGCACCTGCTGAGGAGGCCAAGCCCGAGGAGGTCAAGGAGCCCGAGGAGGCGGCTGAGAAGCCGGCGCCCGAGGTCACGCCCCTGGTCGACACGGCCGCGTCTGCTGCTGCCGCCGCTGCTGCGGCCGAGGGACCCAGCACACCCACGGCGCCAGCTGCCGCCGAGGACGCCGCGACGCCCACCGCGTCCTCGGCCTCGCGCATCCCGCCGCCGCGCCACCCCCTCGCGATCATGCGCTCGCCCGTCACCTCCCCGCGCACCTCGATCGACAGCAACATGCCGCGCCCCTCGCTCGACGCCGGGCGCCCGCCCCCGCCGCCGAGACACAAGGCGGCGACCGAGCGCTCCGTCTCGACTTCCAGCAACGCGAGCCACGTCACGGCCCACACACCCGAGCACGACGGGAGCGACGGGCGCTCGTTCCTCACGGGCGAGGGGTGGGAGGCGCGGACGTGGCGCCAGGTCGTGCGGCTCAAGGAGGACATGTGGCGCGCGCGGGTGGGCGTGCTCGACGACGACGAGTAGGCGCGGTTCCGGAGAGTGCTGAGACGGCAGGAGGGCAAGGCGCGTGGCACGGTTCTTGGCGGAGAACAAGGTGCATGTCAAGGTCTCTAGCAAGTAGGGAGAGCAGAAGCGCAAGGTTTGTCGCATGTGCATGGCGTAGAGATGAATACATACGGGTTCGGTTGATGCATAATGTCTTGGTACGGTGGTCGCTGCGAGTGGGCGGGATGGTGTCAGAGTAGACCGTTGGCAATGGTCGACACCCTCCTTGGCGGCGGCCATGGACAGGCCCTCCGAGATGCTTGGAGGAACGCTCCTTGTTCCAGTACTTGCGCTCACTGACGCCGTCACGGAAGAAGAAGATCGGCTCCGGCTCGCGGACCATGTCGGCGAGGTCAGTGGTCTGGACGCCGGCCTCCATCTCTTCCCCCTCACCCGCCATCGCCGCAGCACCACTCCGCTCCTACCTCTACCACGAATCTGTCCACCCACGTCGAATGAAGTGAGATGCATGTCTACTGCCTTACGCCTTGCCCTGCCACTGGATGATCTCGGGCCACCCCTCCTTTGTCTGCCGCTCGACGGTGCCGGCGGGCATGGGGAGCGCCGCGACGCCCTCGGGGAGCCACTCGTCGGCGGGCTTGCCGGCCATGAGGTTGTTCTGCGCCTTGTACGCGACCTTTTTCTTGGCGTCGCGCACGGCGACGAACGCGTCGTCGACGCCCGGGACCGCGCCGCGCAC
>JAMALN010000216.1:0-47361 GCA_023630115.1 Cutaneotrichosporon sp. PK4640
GGATCGGGAGTAAAATGCGGAGGAGCGGAGCGGGGGAGGTCGGCCGAGGACGAGGTCACGCCAATAGTCCCGAGGGCAGCGGGGCGAGGGAGGACGGGGCGAAAGCGATGGCAGAGAAAGGGCGAGGTGAAGGTCGACGCCGTATGCACAGATGGCGAAGAGGGATGTAGTGATGGCGAGCTCGTTGAGCCGAGGGGGCCTAATACCCCCGACGATCCCCGCTCTACGCCCCCTTGGTCTGCCCCACTCTTTCAGACCAGACCTCCACTCCACCCACCTTCCCTTCCACCCCGCTAAATGACGGCATGACACGACGCTCAGACGACGAATCTCATCTCCACCATCCACAATGCCCCCCCGCGTCAACCTCCGTTCCAGCGCCGTCAAGCGCATCATGCAGGAGGCCTCCGAGTCCGCGGACCCCGACACGGACGGCTTCGTCGCCGCGCCCTTGGAGGTGCGTCTTTCTCTCCTTTCCCTTGCCACCCACCCAGCTAACCCCAGTCGGACATCTTCGAGTGGCACTGCACCCTCCGCGGTGTCCGTGGCACCGAGTACGAGGGCGGCCTGTACCACCTCCGTATCCTCCTGCCGGCCAGCTATCCCATGAGCGCGCCGGACATCGTCCTGCTTACCCCCAACGGGCGGTTCGAGCTCGGCAAGAAGGTACCCCGCTTCCCAGATGGAGCTGATTCCAGATCTGCATCGACGGCCTGACAAGCTTCCACGCCGGGAGCTGGCAGCCTGCGTGGGGTGTGCGCACGGCCATTACGGGCCTACGCGCGTTCTGGACGCAGGAGGGCGAGGCGCTTAGTGCCATCGGGGCGCTCGACGTGCCCAAGGAGGAGCGACGCCGCTTGGCCAGACTGTGAGTAGTTGTGGTGTTTTATAGGAGGAGGGCGAGTAAGGTCAGCTTTGTACAGGATGAGAGCAGCTGACCCCAGCTCGCGTGACTGGACTTGCCCGACGTGCGGGGAGACCAACGCAACGCTCCTCCCCGACCCGCCAGAAGGCTCGGGCTCAGGCTCCAGCAGTGCCTCGTCGAGCAAGGTCGAGGAGCAGTCTGAGCCGCAGGTCCAGGCGGCGTCCGGGTCCAACGAGGAGGACTCGCCGCCCCGCACGACCTCCCCGGCACCCGATACCGACCGTCTCGCCGCTGATGGCCCCGCCAACGCCGACACCTCGCCCATCCTCCCACCCGACGCGATCATCCCGGACGCCCTCGAGCGCCCCACCCCTGCCCCGGCGCGACAGGACACCGATCCCTCCCAGGCTATACTCGGTCAGCCTTCCCACGACGAGGTGACGCAGCCGCCCGCGCCCATCCCTGCGCAGGTGGCCCTCTCGTCATCGGCCACAGCGGCAGCCCTTGCCGCTCCGCCCACCACGTCGACGCGCAACGCTCCTTTCAACCCCTCTTCCCCGAACCCCCCTTCCGACGTCCCCTCCAATGCTGCCTCCAGCGCTCCCTCCGATGCTCCCTCCAACGCTCCCTCTCCTGCCCCTCCTTCTATTACAACCTCCCCTCCTACGCGCCTTGGCCCCGTCCCCATCGAGCCGACGCGCACTATCCCCGACGGCCTCCGTCGTCGGGCAGGCTCCCCACCCCCTCCAGCTCCTGGAGCTCGCCCGTCGCCTCCCGGACCGGCAGTGACTGGCCGCCCCCCTCCCCTCGCCGCCCCCGTCCCCGTCCCCGCTGCTGCCATGCCGGTGCGTGGCCACGGCGCAGTTCCGGCCCGCTTCACGGCTCCGCCTCCTCAGCCGCAGCGTAGCGCTCCACTCTGGCTCGATGTGCTCATTGGCGCGCTCGTCGTCCTCCTCCTGTACCTCCTCACGGGCAGGCCGTAGATATCGCCCTATGGCGTAGATCTAACCCCTCGGGGCGTAGATCCAGACTCTGTTGTACGCTGTAGCTAATTGTCCCATATTTGCACATGCTCTCACCACCACGCACTGATTCTGGTTTCTAGGCACTTGCTGACACCTCGTCCGATAGGCGTGGGATCTACTCTGCTGTAGGTACCTTCTCGCTGCGGCCCACTCACAACAGAATGTGTGGCGCGGCACAGATGAGACGAAGACAGTCGCGCCCCGTATTCAACCTCGCACGCTCGCACCGCGTTCGAATACGCGTTCTCACGCGCCATCTCACATTCAACGCGGCTGCTGCGGAACTAGTGTGGTCTCAGTGCCTCCACTGCGGACCCCTGCGCGTACAATCGTAGATTGTGCGACCAAGAGCCGAAACTTTCGTCCGGCGTGTTGTCCTCGACCTCGGTAGACACGTTGGCAAACACTGTGCCACCGCGGCTCGCACCTCCCTATCTCCCGCGCTCCCACGTACCCACAATACACATAAGACCCCACTCGCACCACCATCTCCCCACTTCTCGCACCAGTTCTCCACCTCTTGCTCCCCCTCCCCGCGCGTGGCCGCACCTTCCCCACGAGATCCCGACGGGAACGCTCGCCTCTTCCGTTAACGTACCTGTGATCAATCGCAATGTCCCCGACTGCCTCCACGTCCTCCGCAGTCATCACCTTCACCACCTGGGACTTCGGCTCGGGCTCCATTCCCGCCGGCGCCAGACCCCCCGTGCTCAAGCGCCCCGCTCCCCCCAAGGAGGCCAAGAACCCGAAGTCCCCGCGCCTCGCTGAGCGCCGCGACGCCGACCCGCTCCCGCCCCTCGCGATGGACCGCCTCGTTGCCGACGACCTCGACTCGCCCTTCGTGCCGACGCCCACATGGTCGTCGCACTCCGTGTGGTCGCCCACGTCGTCCGTGCAGGGCTCGAGCCCGTCCTCTCCCGCGCTGCCGAAAGGCTCGATCCCGACCACCCCCACCACACCTGTGTATCACCAGTGCCGTGGCGCGTATCACGGCGGGGCCAACGGAGGCCGTGAGTCGATCGCAGGAGGAGCTGACGTCAGAGCCGTGCAAGCCGGACTGGATCGGCGGCGAGTGGGGGTGCTTCTTCTGCGGGCGCTTCCTTGGCTCCCGCATGGATGTGGCGGGGATGGGGGTGTAACTCCCCTACGATGGGATGCAGGCGATTGTGTGAAGCAGGGCGGAGGCTGACTGGAGCGACTAACCACGGCCCGAGCGGTCTGGAGCCGACCCACCCGAGAGTTGAGATGGCTGAAGTCGTCACACACAGATCACGAGACGGGGCCAGTCTCCGGGCCCCGCGACCGACCCCGAGCGCGAAGAAGAACGCGCATGAGTGACTTGGGGGAGCAGCCTTCACGGCTCACCGCACCACTTTCGACGCAAACGCCACCTCCACCTTCTATTCCATCCCTTGTCATGTACGCACAGACCCGCTCCCTCCCAACCCCCTCGGCCCCACGGGTCTCATGACGAAGTATATGCGGCACACCAGAGCCAAGTGCTCCCATCCGGCATGCCAAGCACCAGCACGGGCGTGCATACCCACCGTGACGGTGTGTGCCAGCTGTGTGTGTGGCGCCGTGGCGCCGAGGCACGCGGGCACGTCCGGCTCGGGGGTGGTGAAATTTGATTGATTTCTGCGCGTTTGATTGGAATCTGCAACAGCGGCGGCGCCACCGACCCCCAACAACGACCAGACCACCTCGGCCACCCTCCTTGAGCCGTTTGATAGCGAGCACTCGGGGGGTTGAGCAGGGCCGCGGCGCTGGGCACACAATGCACAAAGCAGCGCGGCATCACGCGGCCTCTCTCTTCTCCATCCACAACTGCTCCTCATTCATTCACCGCTCCATCCGCCTGCTCTCAATATGGGAGCTACAAAAGGGCGGACCCCCACGCTCGTTATCCTTCTCATCCTCCTCCAGCTCCAAGCGTACATTGCTGGCGCCGCTCCCTCCCGCTGCCCCGCCCACCGCGCGACCCCCGCCACCTCCCTTTCCCCTACCCCCACCCATTCCTCCACCATTATCATCCCAACCCCCATCTCCAGAGCGGACGACACCATGCCGTCGTGGTGCCGCTTCCTCACCGTCCTCGCGGCGGTCCTCCACCTCTCCGAGCCCGCGTGCGCCGCGCCGGGCGCCTCCCTGGCCTGCACTCTGACCTGGAACGGCCAGGTTGTCGCCGGCAAGCTCGACAAGGGCGTGTGCAAGACGACCGTGCGTTACGGCTCGGCCAAGCGGTGGGAGGACAGTGTCGCCGCCACGTCCCAGAGCGGCATCTCCGCCACCGAGGCGCCACCCGCGTGCCCCCAGGCTTTTACGTCCTCGTTGGGTGGCCCGTCCCAGTCCGAGGACTGCCTCACCGCCACTATCTACGCGCCCGTCGGCGCGCGCCGCCTGCCCGTCTTCGTCTGGCTCCATGGCGGCTCGTACTCGATCGGCGCCTCATCCAACTTTGGCCTCGACGGCACAGAGATGGCCAAGAAGGGCAAGGTCATGGTCGTTGTGCTCCAGTACCGCCTCAACATCTTCGGCCTCATCCCCCCTGCTGTTGCTCCGTCCGCCTCCGACCCCAACCTTCAGGTTCGCGACGTTATCCTGGGCCTCAAGGAGGTCAAGAAGAACCTCGGGTGGCAGGGCGACATGGGCAAGGTCACCGTCGGCGGGCAAAGCACTGGTGCCTCTCTCATCCGCGGTACGTACGCGTGGCGTCCGTCCCTCACGCCTTGCGCTAACGCCAGCCTTGTGGGTCGCCCCCGCTGCGCAGGGCCTGTTCCAGCGGATGATTCTCCAGTCGGACCCTTTCGTGAGTCACCCCGAGGGACGTCCAGTTCTGATGTTAGAACTACGGCATGGCGCCCATGTCCCAGACCAACGGCCTCCGTGACATGGTTTACGGCACCGGCGCGTTTGCCACCAAGACCACCCTCGAGGATCTGCAGGCCGTTCCCGTTTCAGACGCGATGACCGTAGCACAACAGGTGTACAACGTAGCACCTTCTTCAATTGCCGGACAGGTTCCTCCAAACCAGCGTGAGTCCCGCGCGGCAAACTGTCCTGACTCCAGCGTTCCGCCCGACCTACGGAACCCCAACACTCCCGAAGGAGCCAACGGCCGAGCTGTTCAACAACCCTGGTGGGCTCTCCATCTCCCCCGCCTCCGTCCCCCTCCTCATCACCTCAACAGCCGACGACGGCGCGCACGTTCGCTCCGATGTGCCATTCGACTTCCCCTTGCTCGGCGCGTTCCTGAACTTCCTGCTGAGCCCCGGAGCCGTGAACACGCTCCTCGCCAGCACAGAGTACCCCGGCCTAATGGGCCCGGGCGACAAGCGAGGCAACTTCTCCCTTATCCTCACTGACGGCGCGTGGCGCTGTGTCGGCCGCGAGGTCGCGCGCAAGTGGGCTGGCGCAGGAGGCAAGGTGTACGTGGCCGAGTTCCGCGAGGGCATCCACTACCCCTTCAACGACCTCTACTCGAACTGCGTGGGCAAGGTGTGCCACATGGACGACATCCTCCCCACCTTTGGTAGCGGCGGGCGCTTCGTGAGTACCCTCTCCGTTCATGCTGACGCCAGTCCAGCATGGTCATGGACAACTGGGTCTCGTTCATCAAGCACGGCCAGCCGGAGCGTGGGTGGCAGCCCTTTGCGGCGAGCAACGGCATCGACGGCGCCGGTGTCAAGGCTCTCGGCGGGGACGGGGTCGTGCCATTCTGCCCGGCCGGCTTCTGGGGCACCAAGATCAAGTGGCACTGGCAGCAGTGGGCGTAGTATTCTAGTTTGGACAAATGCATTATAATGGGTTATGCGTGTGCTGCATTTGCCTGCAGTTCGGTGGTGGCGCGCTCAGTGTGGTACTGCTACGTGGGGGTGCAGATCGTGCGTTGACAATGCACTTCATTCTATCGCAAACACTGAGGACCTGAACGGCGCTGTCTGCTGGTAGATGCTAATAGCACCTCTCAGCACTGTTCACGGCCTGAGAACCAGGCACAAGTGTTTATCCCGCCACGTGTTTTTGGGGGTGTGAGTGGGAAAATACCTCCGCACGCGAATGACTTTTGAGTAAACAACAACAAGGCCTTAGGGCCTTAAGGACGTCTGTTCCATCCTCACTCATTGCCATTGCATCACACCACTCGCCATGGACATGGACGCCTCCGCGTACATCGCCGAACAAATCCCCCTCCTGCGGCAGCTCCACGCGCAGCTCGCGCTCCCCGCCACCGCGCTCGCGGACGACACGGCGCGCATCGACGCGGCCGTGCGCGCCGCCATCGTGTCCGTCGTGCGCGGGCGCGAGGACGAGGTCGCGGTCTGGGAGGCGCGCATCGCCGACGGGAAACGCGCGCTTGCTGGCCTTGCGCGGGCTGTTGGGGAGAAAGGGCGGAGCGTGGTGAACGCGAACCGGCGCGATTCGGAGCCGACAGACGTAAGAGAAGCAAGAGGTGGCGCTGACTCTAGGCCGCCCTGCCATCGCAGCATGCACGGCTTGTTGAGCAGACCGCCGAGCTTGAAGTTGTGAGCTTCTTAAGCTGAGGAGAGCTGACACCAGGTCTACAACGAACGGCTGGCCCAGATCGAAGGTGAGCATCGAGCCGTGCGGTCCCATCACAACC
Organism: Cutaneotrichosporon sp. PK4640; assembly: GCA_023630115.1. NCBI lineage: Eukaryota > Fungi > Basidiomycota > Tremellomycetes > Trichosporonales > Trichosporonaceae > Cutaneotrichosporon > Cutaneotrichosporon sp. PK4640. Next base: position 6,515 of record JAMALN010000216.1, read on the forward strand.
TACCAACACGCTCCGCAGCTCGCTTGTCTGAGTTCGCAGCTGACAACAGAACTCCGCTCTCAGCTCGAGAGACTTTCCGTCCTCCTCGGCCCACCCTTCGAGCCCCCCGCACCCCTCACCCCCATCCCCGGGCTCGCCGTGCCGGCGCGCAAGCCGCGGCAATCGATGGCAGCCTCTCTACCTCCACCAGTCAACGTCAACATTGCCCCGACAATCAACAAGCGCATCTCGGGCCGCCGCACCTCCGCCTTCCACGCCCCCGTGGCAGAACCTGAGCCACCCAAACTCGAGGCTTGGCTCGACGTCGGCGAGGACGTCCAGGCCGCCCTCCTCGCAGCCCTCGAGAAGGCGACAGAGGAGCGTGACGCGCGCCTTAGAACCCTCGAGATGTGCTTCAACGACCTCATATGGTACCGCGCCGAGCTGGACCTCCCGCCGCTCGAACAGCTGCCGCCCGAACTCCGACCGCCGCGAGGCGAGGAGGAGCAGCCGGGCGCGCACATCCGCTACGAGGCGTTACTCGAGCACGTTATCGCGCTCAACCCCGTCAAGGCCGGGAGCTTCGGGGACGAGGAGCGCGACATCGAGGGCATGGAGGAGGTCGAGCCCGAGGTCGGGCTCATCAACTGGGCCGACGCGCTTTTGCAACTCGTGAGTTTAACATACGAGTTGAGCTCACGACAGTGGATGGAAGAGAAGGAGACGCGCGACGACCAGATCCAGTACCTGTACGAGCGCATCGAGCCGCTGTGGCAGCGCTGCCTCGTCGAGCAGGAGTACATCGACGCGTTCACAGAGCGCAACGTCGGCTCTGGCCTCGCATCGATCGACGCGTACAAGGAGGAGCTCGACAGAATGCTCGAGAAGCGCAAGGCCAGCATGTCCGAGTTTATCATCCGCGTGCGCGAGGAGATCACCAAGTTCCAGAACGACCTGCTGCTTAGCGAGGAGGAAAAGGCCGAGTTCGGCGCATTCATCGACGACTCGTACACCGAGGAGCTCCTCGCCACACACGAGGAGGAGGCTGCCCGCCTGCGCGCCGAGATCGAGGCGTCCAGCGTGCACTTGGCTAGAGTCAAGGAATGGCTTGGGCTCAAGGCCGACGAGGAGGAGCTGGAGCGCAGCGCGGCCGACCCGAACCGCTTCAAGAAGCGCGGGACGGCAATGCTCCAGGAGGAGCGGATGCGCAAACGCGTCGAGAAGCGCAAGCCAAAGGTGAGTGGCAGCGCCATGCCCCGGCGCTAGAGGAGCTCCTTCGCCAGTGCTGACGCCAGATCGAAGCCGACCTCCTCGCCAGCCTCCCCGCGTGGGAGGAGGAGCACGGGCGCCCGTTCATGGCGCACGGGCAGCGTGTCGTCGACGTCATCGAGGGCGCCATAGCCGCTAAGGAGGCCGCGAGGGAGGCGAAGAAGGTGAGCTATTTGAGTGCTTTTGTCCAGCTAACATCAGCGTGCCAAGCTCGGCCTCGGCCCCTCTGTGCCTGCCAAGGCGCGCCCGACGCCCGCCACCGCCCGCTCGCAGCCCGGCACAATGCGGAAGCGCGAGCTCCCGACGCCCTGCCCCACAGCGGGCAGCACGAGCAAGCGCCCCCGCGTGCTGGGATCGCGCATCCCCTCCGGTGCGGGGCCATCACGATCCGTCTCGGGGGCAAGATCCGTCTCAGGAAGTACGGCACGCTCCGTCTCGGGCTCTGCGCGCATGCGGCATGTCGAGGAGACACCCACCGCGTCAGCAGCGTCACGACGTTTCGGTGCACCCGCGGCGGGGAGAATCAACACTCTCCCGCCACGGCAGCAGGAGCGGGTGGACGTGTTCAAGACTCCCGGCAAGACGCCAAGCCGCATGGACCGGAAGAGCTTCAGGCCACGTCCGAGCATTGCAGGCGGGCTGCTCGCCGGGAGGCTTGTGCTGCCCGAAGCGGACGAGGACGACGAGGACGACGACTAGTCCTAGCTGGCACCCGCGGATCAGTGCGTCAGATGTGTCAATAGTCAAGAACAAGTAACGGTGTTTTAAGAGCTGCATGTACTGTACTCTATGCTATGGCTGGGTTGAATCAGAAGACGGCGTACTTGGCTGGCTTGAGGGCGTCGCGCGCGTCACGGAAGAAGGCGCGCCACAGCTCGTCGCGCACCTCGGGCAGCGTGAGGAGGGAGCGCTTCTTGGAGTCGCGGTGCCCGACGTCTAAGAGCACGACTGACTGCGGGGTCATCTTGAGCGCGCCCTCGGCCAGGAGCTTGGCGACGCGCGCGGGCGTGCCGACAGCGATGGAGACGCGCGTCTTGGCGAGGTACTTGACCTGGTCCGCGAGCTTGAAGTGCTTCGCGAAGAGCTGGCGTGAGCGGGTGTTCCACAAGCTGACCCGCATCTGCCCCGTTCTATCACTCGTACTCACCTTGGCAACCTCCGCGTGCCGCGGGACCTCGCGCACGGCGCGCACGACATCCGCACAACGTATTCCGCTCAGAGAGAGAATCAGCACGCGCGGACACCCAGGCTTGGGCTTCTTCGGCGCGTCCTTGAGCGCTGTTGTCAGCCTCTGCGCATACGACGACCACAAACCACAACACATCTTGACTAACCGTCGTTCAGGCGGCCCACGAGACCCGCGTACTCGCCCTCGCCGGACGGCAGGACTGGGTCGAGGATGTTCGACGCTGGTGTCAGCTGGCGTTGCCCTGGGTAGCTGCTTGTCTCCTATCCCATCACTGCGCCCCGTCTCCAGCCCTCTTTGCTCTCCCTTTTCCTCTGCCTCCTCCCCGCATACGCATTCGCTCCCCATCTTGCCTGGCGGCCCCTGCACCTCGCTTGCGCTCTGCCTCGTAATGGGGCGCTACCGCCCACCCACCGCCCACCACCGCCCACCCTGCCGCGCGACTCACCATCCACAGCAACGTCGTCAATCTCCATCGCCGTAGCAGCGGGCATGGACGCGCGCACACTGGAGAGGAGAAGCTGGGCCACAGCCTCGGGGTCGAGCGTAGATGGGTCCGCGAACTCCTCGTCGCCGTTAGCCGCCGCACGCTATTGTCAGCCTTGCCCTGTGTCTTTGGACGCACCTTGGCCGCGCGCCGCGCCTTGTCCTTGTCCCGCCTCCTCTTCTTGCGCGCCTTCTCATCCTCCTCGCCCCCTTCCCCCTGCGCCTGCTCCTCCTCCTCGGCCTGCCGCACGCGCTTCTTGGACACGGGCTCCTCGTCGTCCGTCATCCACCCGTCGCCCTGCTCGGCAATGTCGTCGTCGGCCTCCTCGTCGCTGGCGAGCAGGCTCTCATCGAGCTCGAGCCCGTCGTCCAGGTCGTCGCCGCCGCCCTCGTGCGCCAGCGGGTGCCGTGCCATTTTCTGATGTGTTGTGGTTGGTTGTTGAGTGGCGATTCGAGATGCGGATGCCGCAATATTTCGCAGGCGGAAGTTTGGAGTGTTACGTAAATCCTCGTTTTGCGGCCCCGCACGGACCCTCAATTGCGACGAGGGTGGTTGGCTCGGCAGGGAGGTGGAGGTGTTGCCATCAACACATCTCGAGGTGAGTCACAGTTGGGAGATGGAGAGTGCGACGACAGCTGACATGCAGCACACAGAGGACACGATGACGCCACAAGACGGCGCCCCAACAGCGCCCCGGACACCGCCGAGCGGGACCCTCCTCCGCGTCCTCACGCATACCCAGAATGCCAGTGCCGCTGCCTTCGGTCTGTTCATGGGCATCCACCTCGCCGCGCCCATTGCCGCCAGCTTTGGGGGAACAAGCGCCGCGGACGGCGTGATGGTGAGTGTCACCGCGGCAGAGTGGTTCTGGCCAGGTGCGAGTTGCGACGCCACTGCCGCCATGCGTTCCTTGCCGTCATCTTGAGCCGCCGTTAACCCCAGCTCATCGGGCGCGAGTACTACCACTTCCTCGAGCCGCTGGCCGTCTACCTGCCCCTCGGCCTCCACCTCACCTCATCTCTGGCGAAGCGCGCCCTCCTCATCCAGCGCACCAAGCGGTGGCACGCGACGACGCACACCGTGCTCGGCTACGTCCTCCTTCCGCTCCTGGTCCCGCACCTTATGCTGCACCGCCTGATCCCCGCAACCGATGGGCCGCCCATCAACGCCCTCAGCCCGAGCGAGATGGGCTACGAGTTTGTCGGGTACGCGTGCGCCACCCGCAAGTGGATGACGGTGGGGTACGTCGTGCTCACCGGCGTCGCGCTGTGGCACGGCATCGTGGGTGGGCCCAAGGTGCTCCAGTGGGCGCGGGGGCTTATGCGGCGTGCTGAGGACGTCAAGGAGCGGGGGGAGAAGTTGCTCGAGGAGACGGCGGCCGACTCGAGCAAGGCGCACCCCGTGGAGAAGAAGCGGAGGCGACGGGCACACGTCTCCCAGGCCGAGAAGCTGCGGGCTATCCGCACCCTCGTCACCACCATCACTACTGCTGTTTGTGTTGGGTTGGTGCGCCTCACGGCCGACGCGCAGGGGCTGTCCTCGTTCGTTGCGAGCCGGTACGACGCCGTGTTCGCCGCAGCGCCGTGGGCCGCCGCTGGCTTCCGCTAGAGTACCCGCACACACACTACAGATGCATTGCGCGACTGACTGCGCGGGCATTACACACATGTACAACCATACCACACTGGTCTGCCTAAACTTACTCACTCACGCCGTTACCACTCGGACGCCGCCTACCGGCGGCTCTTCGCCTTCGACAGCCGTCTGTCCTTCACCGAAGCGAGGGCCTCCTCGGCAATCTCTGCGGGGGTGAGAAGCTTCTCCGCCTGGGGTCAGCTCCGATCTGACATTCGTACTGACCTTCTTGCGCAGTGCCTTGGTCTTCTCCTCGAAGGTGGCGTCGAGCAGGCCGAGCTCGGCTTCCTGACCGGAGACTAGCCGTAAGCTTTGCACTGATTGCTAACAGCTCACGGATCTTCTTGAAGTCCTCACGCGCAGCTTCGATGAGGCGCAGCTTCTCCTTCTCGGCCGCGTCGATCTTGTCGAGCTCGGCAGATGCCTTCTCCTGGATGTCAGCTCATGCACGAGCATCCCAGCTCACCTTCAGTCCAACAGCCTTGCCGTGGGCCTTGGTGACGATCTTGACAACCGTCTCGTGCAGTAGGGTCTCGCTGTCGTGCCACGCGTTCAGGTGGGAGCTGGGTGAGCCTGGTCCGCACGTTTGTACCCACCTGATCGATCTGCCGTTCAGCTTGTCGAGCAGAGGCTGGAACCAGTCCATAACGGCGCTGGTCTCGTCCTCGGGTCTTATCTTGCTGCAGTTGACAATGTTCGTGAGTTGCTCGAGCACGTCATCAACCTGCTCGAAGTCGATGTCCCTGGGAGTTAGCAATGTCGCCCAGTCAACTTACTGATCCATTGAGTCGTTGCCGTCATCCAGGTGCTGAACGGTGGGAAGGGGGAGAAGCCCAACGACCTCCGGCCCATCCGGCTTGACGGGGGCGACGGGGACGAGCTCGGCCTGTAACGGGGGCTCGTCCTGGCCAGCGGAGACGCTGTGCAAGAGCACCTTCCGCTCCGGCTCGGGGAGGCTCTTGAAGTAGAGCTGGAGCATGGCATGGATGGCCTGGGGGTCATTGGGGGCGAGGGCCGGTGCAGGCTTGGGGAGCGTGGGGGCCACGGGGGCCGTCGGGGGCGCAGTGGGGCGCCGATCGTTACGAATCTCGTCACCTTCCTCGGTCGAGTTGCTGGAGCGGCGAGCATTGCGCGATCTCGAGGAGTGGTGATCGTACCCGCCACGGTCGAGCAGAGGCTGGGAGCGCGAGCGAGACATGCCTTCATCGCGCTCATACGGGTGGAAGCGGCGCGACTCTCGAGGCCACTCTGTCGTGCGGTCCTCCGACCTTCCCTCCACCCACCGAGACATTCCGCCACGCTGGACCCGTCTCTCGTCACTCTGAGGGCTCTCCTGCGAGCTGATGTTACCGTCGGTGCGGTCGAAGTCGCGGGTAGTGCGCGGGACCCGCGAGTGGAACGCGTTGGTCCGGCGTAACTCGCGCGGGCCACGACGGGGGTGGAGGAAGGCGGGGTTGTGCCGATCGGGAGGGAAGGTGGTGTTGGCACGGATGTCATCGGGGAAGGCGTCATCGGGATGGCGGTCCTCGGGGAAGCTCCGATTGGCACGGCGATCGAAGAGGAACTCGACGTCGCTCTCCTCGGTGTCGGAGTACCGGTTGGCTCTGTTGCTGCGGCGGCGCGTAGAGCGCCCCGACGTGTGCTGCATGGCGGCGGGGCGTGGGTATGTGGGAAGGGCTGGAATGGGTGGGAGGTAGGAGAGCGGAGGGAGGGCGTGAGAGAGAATGGATGTGATGAGTGAGAGATGTCGACCGTGTGGTCGTGTGGAGGAGGGTTAGTGGGTGAATGGAGGAAGCAGGATGCCGAGGAAGGTGGGAGGTTGTGTTGGGTGAGTAGGCAACAGGCAGAGGGAAGGTGGGAAGGAAAGCGAGGACGGCGGAGGAAGGTGGGTGGACAGTGAGCTGCGGCCAGTCCAGTCAACCTCCACCCATGCCACCCACCATGCAAGGGCACTGCAAGCTGGTTGTCACAGAGTTTGCATCAGCGCCCAGACAAACGGGCTGGACGTGATGTGATCAATCTGAGCGACGGCTCCGTTGCTGACATGGTGGTGGAAGGTGTTAGTCACCACCGAAGGCGCCGAAGGGGGTCGGGGTGCTGATCGCGGGCTCGCGGGGTGGTGAATGGTGGAGAGAGATCGAAAGGTGCGCCAAGGCCGCAGAGGCCCTTTGATACACAACTTTGGACCCTCGGCGCCACCGCCCTCCACCTCCCTCAAGCCTCTAGGGCGTAAGTGGGGTCCGAAGGGGGTTCCGACGTTCCGAGGGGCGGACGTTACACACACGATGCGTGGCCGCTCGGACCTCCTCTTCCGCCACCCAACCATGCTCGGGCGCGGACGGGCGGGCGCTCGCAACTTGTCCAGGCTACCCCCCACGACGAGGGCGTTGTGCCCACGCCGACGCCCAACGCCCTATACCTCCACCTCGCATCCAAGGACGCTTCTCACAACTCCCACTCTCAACTCGACTCCGCATCCAGCTCATCCCCCATCTCATTCACCCCGACCCTTCTTGACTCCGCGTAAACGACACTCACGATGGCCGGCAACCGCGCAGTCTCAAAAGTCACCATGCAGGAGCTCAAGCTCCGGCGGCTCGTTGAGAACAACTTTCGCCTCCGCGACGAGCTCTCCCGCCCGCGCACCATGGTCTCGCTTGCGAGCCTCAAGTGAGTCCTTTCCCCCCGCACCGCTAACGCCAGCCTGATCAACTACTGCTCCGAGACGCGCGACCCCCTCGTGCGCCCCCTTGCAGTGAAGGATACTCACGCCAGCTCCCCTCCGTTTGGGGACCACCCGTCAAGGGCGAGGACGCCTTCGCGCCCGTCGAGGAAGCCGCGTGCTGCACCGGTACGCACTTCTGCTGCCTTTGGCCTCGCTGACAGCCAGTCCAGTAGACGTCAAGCGACGTCCATCCATGTCTCGCCCAGCCTGCCGGATACAATGGCCCTGTTGAATAATTTACGCACTCTTGCACACATGCATGTACCTCTTCCGTGTCTGGTCAATCGTCTATTGTCGGTGGTCGCTATCAAGGCCGTGGCCGTGGACATGTGTGAAAGGGGTGGCTGCAAGAACAATGGATGTCGAGGAGTTTGTCCCCTCGATCCTCCCTGCCGCCTGGTCCAAGCGCCGCCATCCCTCACACTTCTCCCTGGGTGGTCCTCACGTGAGTTATTTGGTTCCGCTCCAGTGCCAGGGTGAGGGTGATGGGCATGGGCGTCACCCACAGCTTTGGCCCAATTTGGTCGATTGGCCACCCAACTAGACATCTACACAGACTCCAAAGGTGGAGGTGGTGCACTTAAATCCACCCAGACCGCAATCACAATCCCCCTCCCCATCACAATACTCTCGTCTCTCACCTTCCTTCATTCTCACCACTTGTCAGCACCATCATGCCCAATCCACTCGAGTACGACGAAGAGTCCGACACTGGAGATGGTCTCTTCGGCTCCGACGACGAGGACAAGGGCTGCGACGGCATCGACGACATCCTTCCGGACACACGCATACCCGTTGTTCCGGCTACCGCGAGCACCCCAACCTCCGTGTCTCTCAGCGGCGCATCAACATCTCAAACGGTAGTCCCCACGGGGCTTCCGAACCCTGATCAGCGGTTCGAGGAGCTGCGGCAGCAGCGCACGCTTCTGGACCATGAACCATCCACCGGCATCCCCAGTCTGAAGTGGCTAACCATGCGAGGTGAGTGAGACGACGTTGGGCCGAAGGAAAGCTCTGACTTGGCAGTCATATTGCAGAACGCGTCGCGCATAGACGACATCGGGGGGTTAACGTATAAGCAAATGGCCATCTTCATCGACCAGCTGCCGCGGAGCCAGCTGCAGGAGGTCGAGGAGAACTGCCCAGTGAGTGACACCTTGCGCGTGCATCGAGCAACTTCTGACGGACAGCACATCCTCAAGGACACCGACTGGCTCTGGGAGGGCTTCCTCATCAAGGAGTTCCCATTGTTCTACACAAAATGCCGAGAGAAGGGCGGCGTACCGCGTACCAGCGGATGGAGGAGGAAGTTTGCGGTGAGTATGGGAGCTGATCGTGGAGATGGTGGCTACTAGGTGCCGCGCTAACCCACAGGAAGCGTTTCAAGAGTCCGAGGAGCGCAAGGCAAAGGCGGCGGCGCGTATTAGTCAGAAGTACGCCGAGGCCGAGAAGGACCGACAGGACAAGAAGATCCGGCTGATCGACGACTTCATCGCCCCACCGAAAGGCAGGCGCGGTGGCCACACGCTGCGGAATGCGCGGATGGGCAAGCAGTCCATGCCCACCAACTACATCGCACAGAAGCAGGCCCGCGGGACGTCAGCGATCAACAAGGCTCGCTCCGACATGCAGCGCCAACGCGTCGCCCTCACGCACGCCAGCGGCCGATACGTCCCTCCACCATCGCGGCCCGCGGCCGGCTCCTCCACGTCAGCGTACGACAACCCATACGCACGTCCTTCGAGCTCACTGCACGACTCGCACCCGAGGCACCCCAACTTCATCCCGCCCGAGGAGCGCGTCAGTGGACCTCGACTCCCTCCACCCCGCGTTCCCAAGCCTCTCTCCAAGCCCAAACCCGCCGCCGACCTCGACCCCTTCCCCGGTTCTCACCGCACGGACCCCGCAGCGCGCTCATCCCTCCCCGAGCATCTCAAGCCCACGTCGCCCGCCAAGACAGAGCGCTTCCGCATCGACAACTACAAGATGACCAAGACGGCGCCAATGCGTGATATCCACAAGCCCCAGGTGCAGAACTTCAACCCGGACAAGGTTGACAAGGGCAAGGCCAAGGTCGACTTCTTCGCTCGGCCCCAGCCCGCCGCCAAACTGAAGCGGCCTTTGCCCAACGACGACGACGAGAAGACCGGCAACCGCGCTCGCACGGACACGCCTGACGACGCGGCGGCATCACCATCTGCCGGTCCTCCTGCACACAGCAACTCCCCTGCTCCCCCACCACACCGCAACTCACCTGCTCCTGGTGATACTCCCTCGTTCCTGCTCAAGAAGAAGACCAACCGCCACAACGGACCCCAGCGCATCACTACCACAAACGTCGACGCCGTCAAGCGCTCCATTGCGAAGCCCGGCAACCGCGTCCCGCGCCGCCGCTAGGACGGCCCACATCGACATCCATCGCGATGACCTCCACCCCATGTCACCACGACACCTCGTAGCTACCGCCCCAACACCCACTGTGTCACACCATGGCCACCATCTCACCGCATCATTCATCACGCCCGCCAGCATTGCATTGCATAGTCCCTTGTCTCATAATGTTTGTACCGCTTACACAGATGCATTATCATTCGCATTAACCTCTCAGTGCTATAAGTGGGCGGCGGACTCTCGCGGAGAGTACAGACTACTTGGCAGGCTCAGCCTCCTCCTTGATGGTCTCGGGCTTGCTCGCCTCTGGCGAGCCGGGGTTCCGCTGGGTCGGCGTCTCGGCGCGCACGTCGACAACAACAGTCTCTGCCGCTGTAGCCTCGACGTCGGGGAGGGAAGCGGGGAGACGGCTTCCGATGAGCGCGGCAACGAGCGCGGGCTAGGGTTAACAGTGCCTGGGGAGTACACACCAGGGCAGCGACACTAAACCAGAACGCGTTGCGGAAGTGGGCCGTGTCCTCGCCGTGCGTGGCCGACTGGATCTTCTCGCGAGTGACCTGCGGTAAGCTCATACACGATGGGGCTGGTTTCTCACCAGCACAAAGGCCAGGTTGAGCGCGAAAGCGAGCATGGACCCGAGCGACGCGAGAACGAGGAGGGCCGAGGTAACGGCGCGGAGGACCTGCTTCTTGGTGACCCACACGCCGAGGCACGCGATCATGGCAAGGCCGGCAAAACCGGCCGCGAGGGGGTTGACGAGGAGAGCACCCGAGAGCTTCTTGAGGACACCGGGCCCGGTGAGCGGGAAGAAGGGGAGCGCGTACCCGACCGACGGGGAGGTGCAGATGGTGTCCGTGCTGGGGTGAGCACCTGAGTGTGTGTGTGGAAGGGTGGGCGCTGGAGGCAGGGAGGGAAAGCGTGAGTTTGAGCGGGGCGGGGCCGTGCGCTAGGTCGGTCCGCAAGGGCGTTTCTCAAAGGAGCGCGTCAAGCGAAAGGAAGGCACGCCTCAAGCCTCAAGGGAGAAAGGAAAAGCCAGTGACACTCACCCTCCGATACCAGTTGCGAAGCACATGCCAAACACGCCCACGTCGGTGGACCAGGCGCCACGGTGCCAGATGCTAAGGAGCGCGATCTTGTTGATGGTGGGCACCGAGAGCGAGACCATGAGGAGGAGAACAAAGCCAGCGACTGAGGTGAGCTGTGCACGAGCGCAGAGCAGAGAGGGTGTGGGGGACGGTGGGGAACGGGGTGACTCACGGTTGAGGAAGAAGACGATGGGCGTGGAGTCGAGCACGATCATCTTGGTAGCGGGCGCAGCCTGCTTGGTCTCGTCGTCGTCCTCATCGCCGTGGCCCAGCGCGGTGGGAGGCGTGACCTCAACAACGGGGGTCGAGGGCTCGGGCACCTCCTCCTCGACGGCCGGGGCGGCAGCGGCGGGCTTCTTCTTGAAGAAGAGCATTATACTGTATGGATGTAGTGCGGGAGTGAGTGAGGAGGTTGGGAGGGAGTCAAGAAGAGACGGGGAGGGAGGAGATGAGAGAGTAGATGAAGGAGAGTGAGTGAGTGAAAGGAAGGTGAGGCGTAGTGATGGGTGGTGGGTGGTGGCTAAATAGACGCGTCTGACGGGGGGAAGAGTGGGTGTGCACCGTCGGTGCGGTGTGTGTGCAGTGTGCTGGCCAAAGGCTGGCCAAGCCGCATGGCTGTCAGCCACCGCCGCCGCAGCGACCGCGGGCGAGGACTGTCGGACGGAGAGTGTAGGCTGCGCAGCAGAGGGCGAGAGAGCGAGAGAGGCAGTCTTTGTGAAACCTTGGGACCAAACATGGACCGTGCCGTGCTGTGGCGTGAAAGGAGGGTGGCTGAGTGGTGCGAGCGGAACGGGGGTGCTGCGGTGCGGAATCCCAGGTTAGAGGGTACTAGGTCTGTGCGCTACCCCTTCCGGCTCATCCGCAGCAATCACCTTGGCACGATCGTCAGCTGTCAGCCAGTCAGTTGACAGTGGGCGGTTGGACTGCATAACTGGGGACACGATGCATGTGGCGTTTGGCAGTCGATTGTAAGTGATGACGAGTGCGGTGGCTGTGGTGGGCGGGTGGTGACGTCCTCGTTTGCCACCATGGCCCTTCCTGTCGTTGCGCCCCGTGAATGGGCTCCTGTCCCGCCCGCAGTTAGAGGGCAAAACCGCTCCCCGGGCCCGGACCCCACCGCAGCAGAATAGCTGAGCCCCGCTTGTCGTTCATCACAAGCGAGTGGCGCATCATGCACCCGGGCACGAGCTTGCCCTCGCGGTAGATGCGGGTGATGCGCAGCCCCTCCCCTTCCAGGGGCTGGCGCCATGAATCGCGGAAGTCGATCACCCAGTCACGGTACTTGGCAGCCTCGTCCTCGGGGTACTCGACAAACGTGTCGTCGGGCGCGGGGATGTCGGCGGCGTCGAAGGTGAACACCTTGTCGCGGTGCGCCGAGCATGCCACACGGTCACCGCAGGCCTCGATCGAGACCAGGCCGCGCCAGCACCCCATCAGCACCGTGCGCTGGCTCGCGACCTCGGCCCAGAGGCGCTTCTGCATCGCCTCGTCGCCGACGTCGGGCACGTCGAAGAGCCTCGCGAACGAGGTGACATAGTCGTACACAATGCCCAGTGCACCCCGTTCGCTCACGTACAGCACATGCTGTCTCGTCGCAATGACTGTGGGACGAGTGCCGTTGTAGCAGCCCCAATTGGCGACCTCGTGCCCGATCTCCCAGAGCGGCACTCCTGGACCGGTGGCAGGCGCCATGTTCGGTGTCGCGTGCTTCGTTCCCAAGACGTGGTGGTACGGCTTGTCGAACGTGTTGATGATGCCCGCAACCGAGGCACCAAGGGGCGTCAGCGGAATCGCAACATGTCTGCCATGCTTCCCGCCCTGCACCTTGTAGATGTTCAAGTGAGTGTCGTTCGGGATGACGACATAAGCACCTGCAACACAGAACGACTACAGTCAGCATCGTATCAAGTTGGGAGAGAGCGAGCGAAACGTAGAAGGCCGGGAACGACTTACCTTAACCCAAGGGCTTGCCTCTGGAATGGGCACCACATGGCGCGCCTCGCGCACCTGGTCCTCCAGGTGCCAGATGTGAACCTCGCGCATTTCCCGGCTGGCTAGCCAGTGCACATCCTCCGTGCGCGAGGTGAGCACCGGCGCCGTTCCGAGCACGCCTAGCACCGGCCCCTGCTCTCCTTCCGAGAGGTGGAGGCTGAACCCCCACCACCCCGCCACGTCAAGCGTACGGACGAGTTCGAGCCGGCCTGCGGGTGCGGGGATGTCTTCGGGTCTCGGAGACTTCTGGGTGGCGCGCCACACCTCGAGCGTGGTAGGCGGGGGCAGGGGCCGCTCAAAGATCCGGTTCGATGAGCGCATCGCCACAAAGTACGAGCCGAGCGACGCCATGGCTGTGTAGCCCACATCGAAGGGGTACATCAAATGGAGGTCCTCGTCGCACATCATGGTCCCGTTGGCGGTGAGGGCCACGACGCCCCGGATGGTGGGCAGTTCGGCGAACGCGGTGGCCTGCAGGGCCGTCTGGTGCAGGGTCGGCGCCGAGCGGGCCCACGCCGCCCGGGCATGGATGCTGTCGTAACCTGATGTCAGCAGCGAAGAGGACGGACTTACAGAGCGAGCGCCACAACGTCCCCCTCCACGAGTCGTCGGACTCGAACCCCTCCCACATCTCCTTCTCCTTGTTGACGACCTCGTGCGCTGCCTCAAGCATGTCCGGCTCGCAGACCAGGGCGCCGTGCACGCGCCACACCGCGTCGGTGCGGATCGCCGCGTTCCAGTTCTTCGAGACGCGCTCGCACGTCAACAGGTCCCGGGGAGGGAGGTGCCGTAGGATCAGCGCGAAGATTTCAGGGCGGTTCGAGTAGTCGACCGGGTGGCTGGGCGGCTGGTCTGGCACCCAGGCCGTGGGGGGCCACTCCTCTTCGTCCCCATTGAGCCACATGCCGAGAGAAGAAGGGCTGACTGCCGAGTAGCTAGAGACGCCCACCCACGTAGGATGAGCACTGGAGGCATCAGAAGGGAACTCGCGTAAGTTGAAGCCAAGCTCCCAGTCCGTCGCGCTCTCAATCGGCATTTGCTGCTGTGGCATACGAGCTACCACGCCTACCTGCTCTCCAGGCTTTCCAGCTTGCCAGCTCACGAGCCGGGTGGCGTGTTTGGTCAAGTTTGGATGAATTGTGAGACATGAGAGAATGGACGATGTCGAGTCGAGTTGGGTGGTACCGGAGTTTGATTTGTTTCCGCAGCTGTCAACCCTAGTCCTCTCTACCTCGTGCTCGCTAGGCCCGTCTGCTGTTCGTATTGCTCTAGCCCACTCCCAGACCCAGAGCGCAGCGAGATGTTGGCCAGTAGAACAGCAGAACCAGTCGCGTCATTCGCCAAGAGAACGAGGTGCACGTGAGAACTGTCGACCTGTCGTGACGTCAATTTGCGTCTAATCCAAGCGACATTCCGCGACGTTCCAGCCTCTGATTCCAGGTATACCCCGCACGTCACATACTTTGCTGCCCCTGCAGTGCGTATGAGACAGATCTATCGTCCTTCGGAGGCAGCAGACCCCCGCGCCGCGGTAACACAGGAACGTACTAGCCTAAATCACGCGCGTACGACATGCTTGCTTGGGCGAGCTTCTGGCCACTTCAGCTGAGCCGAGGCATTGCAAAGCGGTCGAACTCGCTTGTCGGATACAACTTAATTGTCTGATGCTACTCAGCTACCTTACATCAACCTTGCGACCAGGAACCTTGAATCGGCGCGTGACTTCATCGCTTCACTTTCCTCCCACCCGCCCATCACTACGCCCTCCGCTTCCAGAGACGCCGGGAGGAGAGACGCAGGAGTAGGAAGGTAACTTTGGGGCTTCCCCATCGGTCGCCTCAGGTTTGGGAGGGTGTATCTGTTACCTGTGAAGGAGGCGAGTGGTGAGGGCGACCTCCACGAAGACCGGCCGGTGTTGCTGATCGTCACTTGACTCCATACTTCACGGGTTCCTGGTCGTGATGCACAATGTGACTGACGTTGGGCAAAGGTGACAAAGTCAGGCGGCTGACCTGCCGCCAAGCATAACCCAGAGCAACCAAGCATATATAGGTGTGGCTCCCACGATCGGCGGCCAACAGACCACCTCGTCATGTCGTTCAACATCTTCCACGGAGGCAAGAACCCTAACGCTGCCGACAGCCAGGTCCTCAACGCAGAGACGGGCGAGACGGCGCCAGCGCTTCCCCGCTGGGAGCGCAAGAACTTCCGTGAGGCCAACTTCGGGTGGGGCTGACCACTCAGTCGACTTTGCGGCTCCCAAGCGGATTGTGCAGCAGACTGGCAAGCAGTACGGCCGCATCTGCCCCAGCTGCGGCGAGCGTGCGTCCATCTCCAGTACGACAGTGCTCACCCTAGCGTCGGTCGTGGGCGCTTCCCAGATGCGCGTCCTCTCTCTCTTCTGGGTGGTCCCGGTGTGGCCCGTGGGTCCAGAGAAGGAGATCTGGGGCTGTGGACGGTGTGGTGAGTACGCGTTAGGTTTGTGCTCACCCTAGGATGGAGACAGGACCGCAAGGGCGGCCCCGAGCCCCAGAAGCAGGACCTCAGCGCGACGGCCAACCCTGTGCTCCTCGACGTCGAGACCACCAAACGTGCGGCTGAGGCCATCCAGGGCAAGCCACTTGAGCCCATGCCACTCCCGGAGGACCTGACGGATGCTGCTCCAGCCGGCCCGAGACAGTAGATGGTAGTGGATACTAAATACAAGAATCGCTCGAAATCGAACGGCGTTGAAAAGTATGCAATGTACAGTGGTGAGGAAAGAGTCCAGAATGAAGTATACTGCTGCTTGGATCGGTATTCGGAGGGCGTGGCTTTGTGGTCACGAGTGCTCCCACTTTCGCCACTTGTCGCTGCCCATCTTCGGTTGCGGCCTTGTTGGAGTGGCCTTTTGAGTCAGCAGTCCGGGGCATCGGCTCGTGACAATCGTGCAGCCGACACACGTGACGCCGCAAGTGAGCGTCAGGATGCACGTTTCCAGTGGCTGCTCAGAATCCCGCTCAAGCCGTCCTCTACGGCTGTGCAGCGATCGTGACCTAATCCTCGGCGGCTGATGAGTAGCTTGTGCGGGTATCTCCGAGATACGCGCTCAGATTCCATTGTTGCAGAGGCGGCCGGATGCGGACGTGCAAGCCAGACCTCGTCGCCTCGGCGAGTTCTCCAGGAGTCGAACCGCGAGGCAGCCGTATGCTGCCGTGCGCGCAGGTCAGACCTCGTCGCCTCGGCGAGTTCTCCAGGAGTCGAAGCGCGAACCAGTCAGACACATGCTCGTCCATGGACGCGGCGCTCCCCGACCAGTAGGTCATGTGAGCCAACGTGTTCTGCACAGCCCTCGATGAATCCTGGGTGCATCGCGGCTCATCCGACGTCCATACTGCTCCGACGCCGAAGGCGGTGGCGTTCCGCCGGAACCGGGGCGTGGGGAATGAGGATTCCAGGGTCAGAGAAGGTTCCGCCCCACACAACGTATGCTTGCCCGTGTTTAGGCAAGCACCCCAATCTGTGTTGGCCATGCACGTTGGATCCACGACGGTCAGCTGCTCTACATCTGCAGGGTATCATTTCGCACCGCTTCCAGGTCCTGGGTCCCGCGGTATGAGGCGTGGGATAGCCGGGTATGCCGGGCCTGATCCGTCAGATTGACGTTGATCATGACGCCGATCAGACCTAAAGAATACAGCACACACCCGAACACGGTTGAGCTTGCTCTACAGAGCTTGACCCAGAGAGTGGGGTGCACCCCGACATCTGCTTCCGTCCATTCAAGACATTGCCAAGCTCATCGCGGCAACCGCGCGCTCCCCACGTACACACGTCAAGTGGGACCTCGTGGATCCCCAACTGTCCTCCACCCCGCTCACTTGGGCCGCGCCGACTGTCTCCGTCGGATTCTGGGCCCTACAATGGGTCTATACTGAACGCACTGATGCGGGCCATGACGCGCCGACCACGGAGCTTGGTCCTGCAGTGGCGCTTACAGGGTTGCGGCGATTGACGACTCACCGAGCTTCCCGAGACGTTGGAGGACCGAAGAAGGGGAGGACCGCGCGGCGGAGTTCATTGCGGTCGAAGCTGTGGCGCACCGCTCGAGGTAGGGTCTCGGTGATTCCTAACTTCGGCTTCGAGCCGCGGCCGGAGCAGTCATGGTCGACTGGTCCAGAACAATGCAGTCTCGCGCATTCAGAACAACGCAGAGAACCAGCCGGACCCGACCCCCAACCGGTATATAAGTGGCACCACGGCGGCGCTGAACTCCATCACTCTCACTCGCTTTCTTGACTCTCGCTCGCCACACCGCCGCACCATGCTGACTCCTCTCTTCGCCCTCCTCGCCGCCACGGCCGCCTTCGGCACCAAGATCCACCCCCGCGGCGACACCCGCTTCTGCCTCCAAGTCGTGGGCAACCAGGCGAACGGCGAGGCCGTCGTCGTCAACGGCTGCACTGGCGCCGCCGGTCAGGAGTGGGACATCTCGCCGGGCTCCACCAAGGTCAAGCTCTAGGGCACCAACTACTGCCTCGACGCTGGCTCCAGTACGTCCCCCTTTAGCCACTGGCTAACCACAGACCCGGGCAACGGCATCAAGATGAAGATCTGGCAGTGCTACGGCGGCCTCGCGGCCCAGCAGTTCTACCTCACCGGCGACGGCCGCATCGCCGTCGAGGGGAAGGGCCAGTGCCTCGACCTCATGAACGGCAGCCTCGCCCCCTACAACACGGTGCAGACTTGGCAGTGCAGCACCGGCAACAACAACCAGTACTGGACCGTCGGTGGCGGCGGCCCTCCCCCCACCACTACGCCCCCTCCCTCCACCCCGACCCCGTGCCAGCCCTCCACCGTCACCGTCACCGTGACGCGCGAGACTGTTGCGCCCATCAAGCGCGAGAACCGCTACCAGCACTAAACAGGGCCACATGGGTGGGGCTGCAGACCCGCCTGGCCACGGACAATCTATAGGACACTGGTACGATCTGGTTATGAATCAATGAGCGCTCCGGAAGCTGCTTCCGTACGTCATGCTACGCCATTAACCCAAATTACATGTAGAGTCATCCCACACTGCAGCCCATATCTATGGCATGCGTCGAGGAGCTTTCAGAGACTATGAAGAACCACAAGTTGTCACAAAGCAGAACATATCCTCTCTTGGAGTACGACAATCACCAAGGGTCGCGTGGCGAAATGGCATCGCGTCTGACTACGATTTCTCTCCTTTCGAGGCGCTTCGTGCATCAGGAGATCGCGGGTTCGACCCCCGTCGTGACCTTGGATTCTCTTTTGGGCCTCCTGGAGCTTCCATACGTCTTTTGGTCGCGAGCGGGAGGTTGTGGACGATGCGGCGCCGGTGGAGTTGCTGACGTGATGATGGAAGAGTGGGTGCAATGTGTCACGCGGCTTCTTGTGCCTGCATACCGTACGCTTCTCGAGTTTGGAATGGTCTCAGATCTCAGATGCGTTCCTGGAAGCTGCACGATGCGTTCCTGGCAGCTGCGCGAGCTGGGGTGTGGAGTTGAGGGTGCAGGAGGTCAAGAAGTCGGAGCACCCTGGGAGCCCCGCCTCATGTCCCTGATCAGCAATCTGTGCTGCATGCCACTGCAGATCTCCACTCCTCGAAGATCATCCGGTTTGCAGTTCCCTCATGGCCTCCAAGCTGCAGTACATGCAGTCTATCGGGCTGCGGGTGTGCATCTCGGAAGCAGTCTTCCGTTGCTTTACACACTAGGTGCCTGAAGTAGAGCGTGGTCGGCCATTGTCGTCCTCAGGGCCATTTGCACGCAGTGCGACCTGAACTGTACAGACCCTCCGATCCTCGCCCCAGACGAGCAGTTGGATGTCGACAAACAACTTGTCCGCTAGGTTCAATGACCGCGGGATGCCGACTTGCAGGCGCCGGGGTGGGTAGAGCATCTGCCAGAAGCCCTTATCGTACAACCAGATGTCGTGCCATTTCCAGAGGTCGCCTGACGGTGTGAGCGCGATGCAGCAACCCTGGCAGGTGAAGATCGTAACGATGGGGCCGGGAATGTCGATTACGTGGAGGATGGGCTCCCCTCTCCCGATGCTGCGCGGGAGGATGTAGACCTTGGTTGACGTGTCGGATTCGGCCGCCGGATGGTCGCGCACCGACGTGTACGCGAGCACGCGGCCATCTCGCACTTGAAGACGGGTGACGGAGGCTTCAAAGAGCTGCAATCAACGTCTGTGGGCGGAGGAAACTCACCAGCTCCCATGCGCGGAATCCTTGGAATGGCACACGGGAGCCGCCTGCAGTAGTGCAGAACCACACGCCTCGCGACGTGAGTGCAAATACGCCCTTGCAAAGGCAAAGCGCCCGCACATTGTCGAGGGGCGGGAGTTCTCGGAAGTCGGCGAACCCATGCCGTTGGCTCGTTCTCGCTGTTGCCATGGCAACTGGACTAGTCTTGGCTCTGTCACCAGTGATGTCGGTTGGAGGGCTATCCCGCTCCCCACACCATGTCACGAAGCAAGGGTTGCAGATCTTCGTGTCCCGCAATACGCGGACATCCACGCCAAGTGCGCGTACACGCTGTGTGGGCGGGGGCCTGCGAGGCCGGGGCGGGACCGCCCCGGGATCGGGGGGGAGGACAAGATTGTTGGGCCAGACCTCCCATACGCAGCCACTGTCATCAACGGTATATGGCGCGGTTTCCCACCCCGAAAAGCAGAGGTGCTCGAGAAGGATGTCGTCCCAGGAGTGTTCCGACAAGAGGTCTATGCCAGGGCCGCGGGCATCCTTCAGCTTGGCGTGCGAGCTAACTTCCCAGGCAACCGTGCTCTCGCCAACGATCCGGGCGCGCAGGCGCGTAGGCTTGTTCTTCAGGACGCGGCGATGCCAACGCTTCGCTGGCTTGAGAGTGAGCGTGAGAGCCTGGCATCCTAGCAGTGCTGTGGCTCTCTCAGGAGTGGAGGCAGCCCATGCATGATCGGGTGTCTTTGCATGCACCCGTTCAAGCACTAGCCATTGGACCTGCGTTAGCTGCATTGATCGGGACATACCATGCTTCGCAGGTGTCGAGTGACACCAGAGAGCGCCCGCAATGTCGCGACTGGTGCCCCGTCCAGGACGACGAGCCACAGTTCGAGGGGGAGGTCGAGGATTATCGCCATCGGTGTGTTGTGGAGGACAGGGAGAGGCGAGCCGGGCTCTTTATCACGTACATACCATGTGCTTCGTGCTGCGCCAGATTATGGCTGTGGAGCTGCTGCGACTTCCGATGGTGCTCGGAACCTCAGGTGAACGGTTCCGATGGGAAGGCCTCAGGCACAGCGACGCCGCGCCTGCGCCGCAGCGTCACCACAGCCGCCGCAGCACTCGTAGAGACCCGAGATTGCTGTGTGTCTGTATGTGAGAAGTCACCTCCCAGGAGCTGCTCGCAGATGATAGATCTTGCCAGACTCCTCGTTGCGAGAGTCGGAGAGTTGGGTTGTGTGCATGTGGAGTCTGCAGCAAGTCTCCGGGGTACCGGGGTGGAGGTGCGGCGTGGTTGAACTATTAGCCGCCCCGCTAAGAGCCATAAGAATTCATCAAGGTCACATTCTAATGGCCGAGTCTCACCACCAAAATACCGAATCAGCCTGTGGCACACATTCTACACGACCAGATGACAGATGATCCATAGCTCTCTACTCTCCTTGTACTCGCCCTCTATCCATTGTTATACCCCTGTAGGTGGGTTACCCACTCCCACAACCAACCTAGGACATAGGCAGCAAAGAGGTGCCAAACCGTTGTGCTCTGGGTTGCATTGGGGAAGACTGCAACGATCGCGACGAAGTTGTCGCCCATGGAAGCGGAGGCGATGTCAACGATCTGCCGACCAGGACCGCGGAGGGGGTTGTCAACCTTCCATCGGGTGCGTCGCGGAACGGGTGGCTTCAAGCCGCCGTTTGCCGCTGACACGTAACTCCTGGACGGATTATTCCACTCCCAGGTCTCACCAGTGGACGTAAGGGCGATGCAGTGCGTACGGGCGATGCGGTTCGTACGGGCGGCGGCTATAGTGACGATAGGGGCGGGGATTTCGAAGACCAGTGCCGTGTGGAGAGAGGTCGAGGGCATGATGTACACCTTCGTCGTGGGGCTGGTGCTGGCCGTGGGGAGATCGCGAACAGATGCGAACGCGATTACCGCGTCGGACGATAGCACAGGCGGGTCACAGACGCTTCCAGCAGCTGAGGTTAGCTTACCAGTGGACATCGGGCTCACCAACTGCCACGCGGACGTTTCAGACTTCAGCGAGTACATCCAGACGCCGCGAGGTGTAGTAGCGAATACATCGCTGTCTTGCACGTACGAGATGCAGATTGAACGCATGTCCTCGAGTGTCGGCAGGACATGAGTGCCCATCAAGTTGTCTCCCATGCTCCACGTATCGTCATTGTCGATGAGATAGTCGATGTCGGGCTCCCCACACAGGACGAAGAGACGATTTAGTCTCTCAAGTTGACAGAACACAGCGATAGTGCCGAGACGCTCAAGGGATGGAGGCTTGCCTAACAGCGACCCAGAGTTGGGGTGGGAGGAAGACTTGAGGGCGATGTCGTCCAGCTCTTCCCACAGTAACCCCTGTTCGTCGAGGATGAACCTCAACTTTGGCGTTACCACTTGGACGAGTGGTCCCGCGGGGTCCCGTAAGTGCTGGCGTACCCAGTCCAGCCACCACTCCCCGCCGTCCACATCGCGAATCCTGCCAGTCGAGGTGACCTCGAAGAATGGCCGACGCACTTCGGAGACGAGAGTCCGCTCCAGCTTCGGCCGGTGGTGCTCGGAGCGCCAGAGCAAAAGGCTCACCCGGCGCTCCACCCCATGCAACCTTCTCAAGGGCTTCCAAGGGTTCCAGCACAGACGGCACATAAGCAGGGCAGCTGCCCGCTCTGGGGTGGTGGCCGCCCACGCGAGGCTCGGGGCAATGTCCCGCATCCGGTGGACGAGGAGCTCCTTTACCTGCGTGAGTGGTATCCCCGGCGATGCTTACAATGTCTCGGAGGCGCTGGCATGTACCCAAAAGCGCGCGGAGAGTTGCAACGGGGGCATCGTCAAGGATTGTCGCCCAGAGTTCGGGTGGGAGGTGGAGAATTGCTGCCATGTTTCCGAGGTGGGTGTCGTGATGTTCCGGAGGACCGAGGGCAGTACTTGTGCAAACAGAGGTGGCTCTTGCTCGACTTCGCTGCGTCATACACACTTTCGCAGCACACATCCTGTGCATCGCCCAGTGTCCGCACAGCTGCGCGCACCCTGAGCGTCGGTCCCAGTTCCGTGGGTCCAAGTGAAATCAGGCACCTCACCGCCGCCGTAGCCCGCAGTCCCGCCGCTGCCGCAGTCACTCCATCCGTCCATTCAACGTAACTTTGACCTGCATGCATAGCCTACAGCGCCTTCAAATGCTCCCATACCTTGTGATTCCAGGTAAAGGGCGGTGACACGTCGTCCTCACCGTCCATGAGAAGGGCAACAAGGGCGAGGAATCGCCCCGTCCTGTCGTCCGGGACAACATCCACGACTAGCAGGCGGCCCAATGCGCCCAACGGCCGCTCGACCTTCCACGTCCGCTTCGTAGGTGTCTTTGAGGGCGGCTCACCGCCCAGTACCCCTCCCGATAGTACGGAGTCCCAAGTAGCTCCCCACTCCCATACCTCGCCGATGGCAGTCAGCGCTACGTAGCGGCCACACGCAGCTGCCACAGTCACGATTGCTTCGGGGATGTCGATGACGTCCGTGTGTGCGCTGCATGAGAATGGAGGGCTGGGATTGATGCTGGGATAGTAGGTGTAGATCCTCGTACTCATCGATGTGGGCACATCGCGGACGGAAGTGTACGCAACCACGGCTGTTCGGTCGGACAGGAATGTCGGGGTCAGGAGAAGCCGTGTGGCGCTGGCCTCGAACAACTGCCGTCAGCGAAGACAGCAAGTGACCTACAAACTTCCAGCAGTCGAGGTCTGCATGCCACTCCGGCTGCTCTGCATTCCACTCCCGCTGCCACACGCCTCGGGAGGTGAGGGCGGTCATACCCTGGTGGTTGATTTCAACCGCTCTCACGCCTTCGAGCGCCAACTCGTCAGGAGTGGCCGGAAGGCCGTCGGCGTGTGACGGCCCGTCATGGGCCCCGGAGAGGTCAGAGGCCACAGGACGCCACACATAGGTGCACCCAGTGCAGTCGAGCGTCGCAACGAAGCGAAAGTCTCCCTCACTCACACCCTGCGCCAGAGGGTGGACCAGCTTCGGCGGAGCACCCTTGGCACCCAAGGGGCGATGCGGCAGCTCCCAGACGTGCCCAACATTGTCCAGGCCGAGGGCGGTGATGCGTCGCGCCAGGAACGTCCTCATACAGAATGGCAGCTTCGTGAGGCACGACCCATCGGCGGGGGTGGGCTTCTCGCCAACGGTGCACAGCTTGCCATCGGCGTCGCGACACACGGAGTTCCCGACCTCCACATAGAGCCCGGGAGCAGCTGGTTTCAGGCGGCCCATGTCCTCCACCATGATGCGGGACGAGAGTAGAGCCGCGGCTCGCTCCGGTGAGGTAGCCGCCCAGGGGTGCTCGGGGGCGACCTCCTGGACGCGTAGACTCAGGAACCCTTGGGCCTGTTTCAGCGGCGTCTCGAGACACTCACAAGTGTCCGCAGGTGTCGGTCAGTCTGCAAGAGCGCACGCAGCGTCGCGGCCGACGCATCGCCCAGGATCGGGATCCAGACTGCGAGAGGGAGGTCGTGGATGCTAGCCATGTCGATGGCGATCTCAGGGGAGAGTAGTGAGGCGATATCACATTGTATTTATGCCGTCAGTTGAGCGGAGCACAGCGCGTCAGTGCCTCCGATTGGTACATCATGTGCATCTCGCAGCCTCGAGAGCAGCTCCGCAGCGTGCCACCAGATCCGTTGGAGGCGCTTCCGCAGGCACCGCACTGCCACCGCATGCGCCGCAGCCGGCATGTCAGGCCCGCAACTTCCGACCGAGTTCGGCTTTCAACACCCCGAGCACACTCTGCCGCTTTGGGGCGGAGGAGGCAGTGGCTGCGTCGTCCCCAGACTTCGGAAGGAGCGCCACCAGCGCGAGTATCCGCCGCCTGTCGAGGTTGGGGGCGATGTCGACGATGAGCGGGCGGTGTCCCGGTACCCAGAGCGACCGCTCAATCTTCCAAACCCGTCGGCGGGGTCTGGGCAATTTGGCGTGGTCATGTCCCCTCTCCCACTGCCACACGTCCCCCCTGGCCGTGAGGGCGGCGTAGCGACTCTCGAGAGCGATGACGGTCACGACCCCGTCGGGAATCTCGAAGATTTGCGGGATGTAGTGTCCTGATCGGAAGGCGGAGGTTGGGAGGATGTAGACCTTTGTCGCCTTCGATGCGGGGTCATCGCGCACAGACTTGAACGCAATGACCGTGTCAGTATAACAGGGGCGCCATCCATGTCGGACTTCCATCGGCGCGATGAGGCGCGTGGCGTCCGCTTCGAATAGCTGTTGTTAGCTGGGTTGTGGGATCACTCACAAAGTCCCACGTGAGGTAGTGGGAAGAGACCCGCCCAGCACCGCCCATCCACCACACCCCACGGGATGTGAGGGCGAAAACGGAGCGCTCATGCGTACAAATCGTGCGCACACCTTCGAGGGGAGGCAGGATGAGGGTATCAGGGACGCAGACCGAGGCGTACTGGCGCTTGGCGGCGTTGGAACGGTCTATCCTCGTGGGCCATGTGTAGATTGTACCGGAGCCGGTGAGAAGTGCGACGTGGCCAATCGAGACGGTTGGGTACGGCGGGTCCAAGACTAACTCTTCCGCACAGTCGAATGCGACGGCCCGCATCGGCTCCCGGCCGGCGTATAGCGGCGGGAAGAACCGTGGAGCGGGGGTGGGGCGTATCTGCATCCATCCGTTGATATCCCACATTGCCCCTCGGTCGTCACGAGCGAGCACCACGTTGTGTTTCGCCACAAGGGCCGTAATGGGGAATCGGTTGCCCAGGCGGCGGGGCGGACCCTCGAACTGGATGGGCTTCTCGTCATCCTCGGTGGCCCACAGCGGACCCCTGAAGAGGAGGGGCTTCTCGCCGGTGGCCCACAGCTCGCCGTCGGCATCACGGCATATACCGCCAGCGACCTCGACGTACGGTCCCGGGGCGTGGGCGACGAGGACGCCCCGCTCCTCCGTCATCAGGCGGCATGCGAGCACAGCCCCGGCACGGCCCGGCGTGGTCGCAGCCCATAGGTGGTCGGGTGCGAGGGCATGTACGCGCTGTATCCAGAACGCGCGAGTCTGGGTCAGCGTTGCCACCGAGATGCTCACTAGAGACCGCAGGGGTCGGCAGGTGCAAGAGAGCGAGCGGAGCGCCGAAGCGGGGAGATCGGCGATGATGGGAATCCAGACCTCGTTCGGGAGGTTGAGGATAGCTGGCATCACGGGGATGAGAGTAATGCAGAGCTGGCCGTTGGAAGTGAGCTGTGAAGGTCGGGGGTGAGGTTGTTTGGGTCAGATTAGGCACCTGGCACCGCCATTGACGCTCAATTGCGGCCTAGCTGGCCGAGGCGTTGACGGAGATCGCACGGACGATGCGCCCGTGCCCACCTTGGATGTTCACCGATCGCCAAGGTGATCGAGCGTTATCTCCGTGCAGCACGTCGGCCTCATCTACGCGTCTACTCTCCCATCGCGGTATGTCAAGAACCAAGAGTGCTAATGCAAGCGCGAGGGGTGGCTTGCAGCTCGGCCGACGTCGGCTAAGGCGCTCATTATCCTCCGGTCGGGATTGGCCAGACTGGGACCCCACAACCGTGTCGTCATTGTTCCTGCTCGTCTGCGGCCAATGGTGCCCACATACGCCTCGGCGCCTCGGTGAGCGTCGCACGCATCCACACACTCCCTCGGCTTCTCTTTTGTCTTTGCTCACTTCACCACTCTTGAGATGTTCACCGCCCGCGCCCTCCGCCCGCTGTCCCAGGCTCCGCGCCTCGCGCGCGCCCGCTTCAACTCTGTGCAAGCGCGCCCGCCCCCGCAGCCCCAGGGCCCGCAGCACGGCAAGACGCTGCTGCTGCTCGGTGCGGCCACCGCGGCCCTCGTGGCCGCCGCGACGACCGCGCTCGACCTGCGCGGCAAGCACGTGCACGGTTACGGGGAGGCCAAGGAGGCTGTCGAGGAGGCGGTGGAGGACGCCGTCGAGGACGCCGGCGAGAAGGTGGACGAGGCCAAGGAGGCCGCTTCCGCCAAGGCCGAGGAGCTCAAGGGCAAGGCCGAGGAGGCCAAGGCTGCGGCTGCGGGCAAGGCCGAGGAGCTCAAGGGCAAGGTGTCCGATGCCGTCGACGCCGCCAAGGCCAAGGCTGCCGACGCCGCGGGCAAGGTCCAGGACGCGGCGGCGCAGGCGCGCGGCAAGGCCGAGGATGCGGTCGCGGCTGCCAAGGCCAAGGTCGCGTCGGCGACCGGGCAGGCGCAGGACACGAAGGAGGCGACGCTCGAGAAGATCCGCAGCGGTGAGTTGGCATGGAGGTGGAGCAGGGGAGAGGTGGACACGCGAGGGGACGTCAGCTGAATGTAGCTGCCGAGCCTCTTGCTGGCCTGCCCGGCGCCGACTCTGTCATCGCCGAGCTGGAGGCCAAGACGGCGGAGGTTGTTAACGCCGCGGGGGACAAGGCGTCCGACGCGAAGCAGGCCGCGCTGGAGAAGATGCGCGCGGGTGAGCTTGAAATCTCTGTGGGAGCTGACAGCAGCTGCCGAGCCCCTCGCCGGCCTGCCGGGCGCGGACACGGTCATCGCGGACCTCATGGCGCAGGCCGAGAAGGCGCTCGAGAACTGGACGCCGAAGAAGTAAACAGCAAAATCATGGGCCAGCGGAAACAAACCACATGCATCAATGTCTTCACGGTGCCGACTAAAGGCTACTGATCGTATATGGGGCGGCGCAGCGCCCGACGCGGGTGGCGATGAGGCCAGGCGGGGCGCGTTCGGCGGGCTGGTCTCGGCAAGGGTTGCCTTGGTCTCATGGCATCCGCGGGATACCCATGGCCGTGATTGCGTACTCGCAAAAAGTCCAAGCGAACGCCACCTCCTTCCCCCGGAAGTCTACGGCTTCCACCACCGGCAGAGAGGGCTTGTCATCGTTGTTAAAGCGGTTGAGGTCGGACAGGCGCAGCCTGTACATTCGCCCGCCGACATTGGCGGCAAGGAGCCGCGTCCAGCTGTCAAACTTGATCTCGATCATGTGTCCTGGGAAGCTGAAGTCGTAGACAGGAGCACCCGCGAGCGCTTCAGTGTCCAGGTGCGCCCACCGAGACGCCGCGCGCACACTGGAGCCCCCCGCCACGACCACGACGCCCTCGTCCGGCACCATGGCGATGAAGGTCGCCCCCGGACACTTGAGGTTTGGAAGCTTGGCGTCAGCGCACCCATGCGAGACTCACCTCCTTCCACTCGTCAAATGCGGTCGCGTGTATGGGCCCATTGACAGTCTCCTTCCACAGGCGGAACTTCGCGATCCAAACGTTTCCGTCGTCGGTAATTGCCCCCACGTAGGGCGCGCATAGCGCTGCCGCACGGAGACCGGGCAACACAGGGGAGGAGACCACAGCTCCTTCGGCGGTCCAGCCCGCAATAGGGGTGCCACTGGATTCTACTTCCCAGCGGTTGGGCCGTCTGGGAACAGTTCCAGTACGATTCCAGACGTGCACGCGGCCATCGACTGAAACACAACCGCCGACACACGTGTAGTTTATGTAGTCTATGTGGCCATGCGGAGATGTCAACGCCTGCACGGCCCTGGAGGCTGTCTTCCCGGCTCCCTGCTCCGCATGGCAGTTTGGGAGTAGACGTTGACTTAGACGAGTTTTGCGTTTCTTGAAAGGGGAGTACCCGCCGTAGCTGAGATCCCAGACTTCGCCCTGCGTTGTTACCAGGGTAGCGTAGCCTTTCTCGGTAGCGAGGTCTGCAACAGTAAACGGCAGGAGAATGCGCTTCTTCAGTCCGTCGGCTGTCTGCCAGGCATTCGATGCGGCTTTGTCAGCTCTGCTTCGCATAGTGCTCACCAAAGGCCCAAAGGTCGCCGTCCCAGTCAACGCCCAAGTTGTAGCGCCCCATGCTCTCCAACTTGGTGAAGGGAGGGAGAGGTGGGAAGTCGGTGAGGTAGGATGAGTAGCCGCCAGCCTGGATGAACGTGGCAGACTTGAGGCTCATCGCAACGTGCCGTGCCCAGCTCTTGTCATCGCGCAGGTCAACGAGCCACCTGTGGGGGGATGCGCGGACTCGCGACAGCCAGTGGTGGGTGGAGTCCTGGGGTTAGCCTGAGGGTAACAAGAACACACCGTCAGAGCGTGTATGCGCCTGCAGGTGCGTCCAAGAGCAGCCGCATCCTTGAACTTGAGAAGCGAGAGGAGGCAGAAGATGATGTCGTCTGGAAGGTCGGTGAAGGACATGGTGAGTGTTGTGGTTGAAGGAAGGAAAGAAGGAAAGAAGGAAAAGAGGAGATGAAGGTTGAGCCTTCAAATGAGGCGGCACCCAGGTACCAATCGACTCGTTGCTCGATCGTTGCGTTGACTTGATCATTGTGTGACACGAAACATATGACGGTGGCGTCAACACAGCCAGCTAACAGTTGCAATGTTGCCTATTTAGACTGCCATCCATACACAGCTGACCTGTTCAACTCTTCGTACGAACGCATACGGCAGTGGACAGTAGTATTCCATAATACAATGGCTATGGAACTCCTACGGGCTATTGGGTTGTATTGAAAGAGCCCGGAAGGCTGGGCCTGGCCCTTTAGGAAGCGCGTGCTGCTTGTCCGTCAGCAAATGCTGCTGACGAAACACGGTACTGGGGCTTGGCGCGCTTGACGTGGCGCGGTGGGAGAGGTGGATTGGACTTAAATACCTTCAAAGGCTGCGTGGCACACGCTTTCGGCCTCTCAGGAAACCCCATGGCAAACATTCCTAGTGGGTGAAGTGCGAGTGAGAACACCGCCACAGCATCCCGGAAGGTGACAGCGCGGGGGACCAGAGGATAGTCGTATTCCTCCACGTCTTCCCAGAACCCCTCCACAGCCTGGCGGTAGTCCTCATCATCGTCCTCCTCGGACGCGTAGAAGTGGGTCAGGTTCTGAATGCCGACGGTGTATACCTGCCCGCCGACGTTGGCAGCGAGGTCGTCGTCGTTAATGGTGAGCTCCGAGACGGGACCCGGAAACTCGATCTCGTAGGCGGGTGCCTTAGCAATCCCCTCTGCAACGTGGACCATGCGCACAGTACACCCCTGGGAGACAGCGACAGAAACCGAATCTGCGCAGTTGAAGGCGAGAAGAGTGGTTTCAGGGCTGCTTAGTGAAGCGATCTGTTGTCAGCACGCTCGCGGGCGGCTCACCTCCTTCCATGGCCCGAAAGGTTTGGAGTTGAGCACCGGGTTGTAGTTGTTCCACACTCGCAGCCTGGCGTACCACACACGGCCGTCATGGGTGAGCGCGACCACCCAGCTGTTGCGCAACGCGACTACTCGAATACCCGGAAGTGCTTCGGAAGACCCCATTGTGTCCTTGGTCCACCCCACAATAGCTTGGCCTGGCCGGAAAGCAATGTTTTTGCCGACTCGTCCAGTCCGGTTCCAGATGTGGACCCGCCCGTCGTCAGTCACGCAGCCTCCCACGTAGTCGTACTCCTCCTCCCCTCCGTACGGCTCCGCAAGGACCTGCACGACGCGTAGGGTATGCGTCTCCCTCCCCTCGCTCTTCGGGCACATGCGGCGCTGGAGAGGGGGAGGGACGCACTTGTCGGCATTGAGCATGTCCAACCCGTCCCCTAAGAAGGCGTCCCAGACCTCCCCGTCGGTCGTCAGGACAGTCACAAAGTCGTTGTCCGCCGCGAAGTCCACAATGTCGAACGGCAGATCAATCTTCTGGTAGCCGTATCGCTTTGGGGACCAAGGGAACTTGTAATACTGGAGACCCAGGCCTGTCGTCCGCCTGCTGTGCTTTATAGTCACCTGTTGACCAAAGTCGACCCGTCTCGTCCAAGCACATAAGCTGGCTGTTGAACGGCTGTATTTTGGTGAAAATGCTGGGGGTGGGCATGCGAATACGACCGCGTTCGAAAGGCTGCGCGACGAAATAGGCCGACTCGACTCCCAAGGCGACGCGGCGTATCCACTTCCGGTCGTTTTCACGACCGTTGAGGAGCCAGCGGTACGGGGAAGCAAGTGCCCGTGGCCTCCAGTGGTGGATCGAGTTCTGGCGTCAGACCTTTGGGGGCAGAGAAGAGACTCACCATCAGCCCGCGCATTCGCCTGCATGTGTTCCCTAGCGCAATGGCCTCGGCGAGCTTGAGCAGTGGGAGGATGCAGAAGATCACGTCGTCTGGGATGTCTTGAAACGGCATGGTGAGTGGAAGGAGTGATGGTGAAATGCTGGGGTCGCAGTCATAAATAGGGCAGGGTTGGAGTCTCGAGTCAGCGGTACAGTATATTGGTGGCGGCATGACTCGACTCCACGACTCAGAAGCGATGGCTGACAGCCAACACGTGTCTTGGCGCAGCCTTGCAGCCTCATTCAGCCTAACCATACCCACAGAGTCGCAGGTCGGCAACACTGATGTGTCGTCTCCCATGGCCCATCGCATCCAGAGGCACACGCCGAGATCGCCGAGAGTGTGTTCTGGCCCAACGGCCTTGCTAGCCAATGCTACGACGTGGAACGGGTACCAGCCAAAACGACTCCTCACACCAGAATGCACTACATCAACATGTACTGAGGACAGCTACGAAGTAGAGCGAGAGGAGACTGAATAATTGGTTCTGTCCGCTTCTCTTCCCGCCTCCCTCGGAGCTGGAAACCCCATCGCAAAGGTTCCACCCGGGTCGGAGCTTAGAGCGAACACCGCTTGGCTCTTGACTAAAAGTTCGGGAACGGGGATGGGGTAGTCTTCGTCGAGCCACTCCTGCCAGCCCTCGTCCTTGTCGGTGCTCCGGGCCTCCGATTGGCGTACCGTGAGGTTATTCAAGCTGGAGAGTGCGTATAACTTCCCGCCGGCGTTGACATAGAGGTCGCTGTAGTTATAACCCTCGTCACTGAACGTGATCTCGACAACAGGCGCAGGGAAGCTGAACTCGTAGGCCTCGACACCACTGTAGTCACGTACGCCCCACAGAGTGACCAACCTCACTTTGGACCCCACCGCGACAGCCACGTACCAGCCGTCGAAGGCGATGAGGGACGCCTCCGGGCTGCTGAGAGCTGGGATCTGCTGTCAGCGAGCACACATTGAACTTACCTCCTGCCACGGGTGAATGGGTTCGGGCTGAGAACGGGGTTGCGCCGGCCGCCGTCAACCAAGTAAAATGCCGCGATCCAGACACCTCCGCCTCGGGTGAGGGCGAGAATCAAATCTTCACGGCCTAACACTGCTTGTCGCAGTTCAGGCAGCACCTCGGTAGAGGCCGTGACCTCCTCCGTCCACCCGGCAATAGGTGTACCGCAGGAGGCTAGGTGTGCTCGTTGGGGAACGCGCCCATTCGGAGCCCAGACGTGTACACGGTCATCATCCGTAACACACCCAGCGAGGTACATGTTCATTTCTAGCCCACCGTCGGCAAGGGCGAGAGCCTGTATGGCGCGCGGGGACTTTGCTGGTGATCCACAGCCCTTTGCCGCGTCCCCAAGGACAATTTTCCGCTCCCAAAGCGAGTAACCGGGGCGATTCGGTTTGTGATACTCGGAGGGCTTGTCGAAGGGTCGTACTTTAAGTTCCCAGACCTCGCCCTCGGTTGAGACAACCGTTGCGTAGTATTCGTCGGCTGCGAGATCGGCAACGGCGAGCTTCAGATCGATACGCTGGTAGCGGCGGTTGCTGGGCCGTGGGTCTATGTAAGCTCTGCGACTAATGAAACTCACCGACTACCCAAAGCACACCATCTTGATCCACGCCGAGAATGTATTCACATTGTCTGCGTATCTTCACGAATGGAGGGAGACCGCGGTTGAAGTTTACACGAGAACCACTTTCGCCGTCGAGAAGGTACGCTGACTGCAGCCCCAAGGCCACGGTACGCTTCCACCCCTCGTCCTTGCGGCTGTTGAGCAGCCAGTTGAATGGAGAAGCGTGTGCCCGAGCGAGCCAGTGATGGATGGAAGTCTAGAGTCAGAGGGAATGTACAGCGCAAGGGGTTGACCCACGGTCAGACTGTGCATGCGCTTGCTGGTTCGTCCGAGAGCACGGGCATCCTTCAAAAGAAGGAAGGGGAGGAGGCGGTAGATCACGTCGTCGGGGATGTCGTCGAACGGCATGGTGAAGGATGTGGTAACGGGGAAGTGTTGGCTCACCTCAGAAAGTCTGATAACGGGGGCGCCCGCACGAGTCACGATCGCCTTGACTCGAGTGACACAATTGCCCGCCACCGGCAAAGGTAGGTGAGATGACGCGTACTTGTCTGATAGAGGTGGAGGTCGCCACTCAGCGACTCGTGGTCGCCACCAATTCATCCAGACAATGACTTCTTCTGCTGTATGCATGCGCTACTGGTCTGATCAGCCGGAGACCCTCTGGGATGCATCTTTACAGCCGCAGAGTGCTATGCTGTGGGCGAGCTGGTCGGAGGGACAAGCGCGGATGATGAAGCCAAAGAGGTGAATCGGAGAAGGTTTAAGGCCAAAACCGATCTGTTTCCCTGACATTCCCGCCCCTCCTCACCGGCCTCGCACCGCTTCATCATCAAGCGTCTTCCACACTAGTGGTGAAACGGTATCATGCGCGCTTGCCATGCGTGCGGCGGGGGTTCGACTCCCTCCTAGTGTACAGCGCTTGTCTGCAGCTCATCTCGAGCTCGGAACGCTTTTTCTGGCTGCCAGGGGGACGGGGGCGAGGAGGTGCGAGTGTGGGGGTCCCTGTCGTGGCCCTGTCCCCCTCAATGATATGGTACATCCATAGCAGCATCTCCAATGGGGTTGTCATGCGCGAGGCTGCAGGGTTGCTGTGGCCGAGTAGGCAGATCCCATCACCGAGTCGCGCCTCCCGTCGACTCAGCCAGCCTTGACAGTCGCGAGTGGCTCAGTACAGCTCAGTAGCCCTTGTTGGGACTCGGGGACAGAGAGTACGAGACGTGTCGCAGCGGTCTTCATGGTCACGAGTCTGCCCCAGAGTGCGGCACACCATGCACTTCTTGGTCGAGTCCTTCCTCAGCTAATCCCCCGCCCCCCCTCTCCCAGTCTCTCCCAGATCCGGGCTGACGCCACAACATGCTGCCGCTCACCAGGTCGTCCTCACAAGACAGTATCTGTACATCTCCTTCAAGATAACTACACATCACCCCACTTGTCGACTGGGCCGGTGAGCCACTCGGCCCGCATCCGCCCCTCCTTATCCTCGCGGATCACAACAACGTCCTCGAGGCGCACACCGAGCCCGCGCACCGCCTTGTCCCCGACATCACTCCCCTTGGGTATGTACACGCCGGGCTCGAACGTAAGCGTGTGGCCGGGGAGGATGAGGCGGTCGCCAAGACTGCCCTGCACGGCGTACGGGCTCTCGTGGCCCTCGAGCCCGATCCCGTGTCCAAGGCGGTGGGTAAACGTCGTGTAGTCCGGGTCGCGACCGGGCGGAACGCCGTGCGCTGCCATGCCCTTCTTGACCGTCTCGCGTGCCCGGTCGTCCAGCCACGCGTACTGCGGCCGGTCGGCCCTCTCCAGCAGCCGCAGCAAGCTGGCGGGGGCGAGCTGGGCGCGCCGCACAATCTCCCACACCTCGAGGTGCTCGTCGCTGATCTCCGAGTCGGGGAGGGCAAAGGTGCGCGTAATGTCGCTCACGTAGCCGCCCCACTTGCCCCCCGCATCGATGAGCACAAACTCGTCCTTCTGGAGGAAGCGGTCCGTCCCGCTCCCATGGGGGAGCGCCGCGTTTTCTGCCATTAGCGACGATCAAAGAAGGTGGCTTACGGCCAAAGAGTACCAGCGCGCCGTAGTCGGACAGCGCGAGGAACTTCATCTCGTCGTAGAGGATCGTGCGGGTGGCGCTCTCGCTGATGCCCATGTACATCTGGGCGCGGGTTCTGCGGATCGCGTGGAGGGTGAACGCGTTGGCGCAGCGCATGAGCTCGATCTCCCGCTCCTCCTTGCGCTCACGGAGGGCGCGTACCCCGGCGAGGACCTTGGACGTGTCGGCGTCCTTCGAGTGGCCAGTGGCGCGGAGGCCGTCGGCGATAAAGGTGCGCACCGCGCCGTCGAGGACGAGCGCGCGGTCACGCCCCACGTCGTGCATGAGCACGGTGTATGGCGACTCGCTCTCGGCCCAGGCCAGCCAGCGCACCCTCACCTCGCCGGGGATCTCGCGTTGGCGCGCGCGGGCCTCCTCAAACTTGGGAGTGAGGATGACCACCTCGGGCTTGTCGTTGGTGGACGCGACGGCAACGAGGAACGGCCGCTCGCTCTGGGACCAGGAACCCTCGCCGAACGCGCCGAGGAAGTACTCGACGCTCGGGCCGGGCTCGGCGACCCACACGGCCGGGTGAGCATGATCGAGCTCGGACACGAGCCGGTCCAAGCGCGACGCGTATAGCCCCTTGGGAGGGGGTAGGAGATCGACGCAGCGCTTCCAGAGCACAGGGTCGAGGGGCGGGACGTCGGGGACATTGGCGTCGGGCCGCGCCGGGGACGGAGACGGGGACGCGCCGGGAGGTGCAGGGAATTCGAGGACTGGCCACGCGTACTCGGAGAAGAGGACGCACGCGAAGATGACGAGCGGGAACCACAGGAGGGTCCAGTAGCTTGCGCGCGCCTGGCGTGGGCTCAGCGAGGAGGGGAGGAGGGGGCCGCGGCGCGATGGCGCGACGCGGTCCAGCGGGGAACGGAGGTTGCGGGGCGGCGCCGGCGCTGGCGCCGCGGGGACGGACTCGAGTGGAGTGCCGTCCATGATGTTGTGGTGGATGGGTGATGGGCGATGATGTCGTCGCTCGGAATGTTGACCCCGGTGGCGACGCAACTCGGCCGAGATGCCTTTGTAAGCTTAAATATCAAGACCACACTTGAAAGTTAGAACAAGCATTCCTCACCATAGCTCAGTTGGTAGAGCGTCGGACTGTAATTTGCAACCTCAGCCTCTCGATTAGAGAGATCTTCATCCGCAGGTCCTGTGTTCGACTCACAGTGGTGAGATACCCTTTTGCTTTGCTGCAGATCTTGCGGAGCGGCACCGCCCCGCTCGGCAGGAACGCGGAGTGCGAGGAACGAGGGGCGGAGAGGCCTAGGCCAGCTCCACACGTACGCCGCACGCCCCAAGTCGCGCAGCACACGGTTCCGGCGTCCCTCTCGGCGCCCGTCATGTGCATCTCCATCGGCACTATGTACTCCACAGCGACCACCCCGCTCGGCTCGTCGGCTACCCCGCCCTTGTCCCCGCAGGAGCCTGACACGTGCTTGGGGTGAGCCTCCCGCCCCCAGAGGGCTCGGTGTACATCTGACCCCACGCATCGTCCGAGGCCCAAAGCCGCCCTGTGCGTGCGTACCTACGCCAACGTTGCCGCAGCCGGGCAACGTGACCCTGATGCGACAAGGATGGACCTGGCGCGGTTTGTCCGTGATTTGCGTTCGCTTGAAATTTCGAACCGGCCAACTTTCTGCCCTTCTCTCCTGTCCAACCAGACAGTGTGTGCACGGCCGGTTCCCATGCTGAAGGGTCTCGGCGATATGGGCATGCCAAGCGCTGTGTCATGCGGGACAATTTCGGCGCGTCACTGGACAGAATGTCTGCGGCATGACGGCTTGCAGGTTCACAGGATCGCAGGGCTGCCCCGGGCCGGACAGAAAGGGCGAGCAAGAAGCTGCCCATCTGGGGCACGAGGTGCGGAGGGACGTGTGCATGGGGGCCCGCGCTTGTCACGGCATGCAGACGACCGAACACCGACTCGACTTTTGCGCGGAGATGACCGTGGTCATCATCACGCAAGACGAGCGGACTGTCGACTCGGAGAGCATGAATGCAGACTGCTGAATTCTTCTGAGCTTGATGAGGTAGTAATCTGATAAGATGCTAGCAAAGATGGGCTTGGGGATCTGCGATCTGCACGAGTCGAGTGTCAATGACGGAGACCACCGGTGGCTGAGGGCTGTGTGCCGTTGAATCATCATGCCCGAATCGGAAAACTCGGCAAGACGGAGGTGGTCTACATACACAACACACGCGCCCCGCCGTCATTAGGGCATGCCCTCCCGTCATAGAATTCTTGCAAGCCAGCGCGGCCTGGGGTGAGTTGAATGCAGAAGTTTGGTCGCCGGCATTGTTGAGTGGCGGCAACCAGCGGGCAAGCGCGGATCAGCAAGAGGGGGATAGGGGGACGAGGACTGCAGACCAGGTACAGGGGTCTCAGGGTGACTGCTGTGTGCTGGGCTGCGTCAGGGTCAGATGCAGGAGGGTCACAAGGGTCACATGGAGGGTCGCCTTGAGGGCTGCTGAGACACCACGTTCAGGGCAGGCACGTAGGAAGCAGGTCAACCCTGCTTACCCTTGTCTTACCCTGCTGCGCCCAACTGCGCCCGTCGTTCGGCCCAAAGAAAGTTGCTTCAACCTCACCCCCCCCCCTTCGGAGGCAAGGAAGGAGGCCCAACAGTCTGCAGGCGTCCAACCAGCTGGA
The DNA here is from genome assembly GCA_023630115.1 of Cutaneotrichosporon sp. PK4640. NCBI lineage: Eukaryota > Fungi > Basidiomycota > Tremellomycetes > Trichosporonales > Trichosporonaceae > Cutaneotrichosporon > Cutaneotrichosporon sp. PK4640. The sequence goes on from JAMALN010000216.1 coordinate 42,870, forward strand.
TTCTGCCATGTCGCGCGCACAGCACGTCAGCTCGGTGGCCCGAGTTACCAAACCACCTCTGCAGGGCCGCAGCGCCGCCACTCGGCATGGTGGGGGGTAGAGTAGGATGGAGAATGGGGGGCTGACTTGTGACCCAGGTAGGAGGTGCCTTGGAATGGTATCCGGAGAGAGCAACAACAGAGCTAGTCAGAGGACACGCGTGCAATTTCCGGTTTGTAAAGACCCAAAGAGCCGAAAGAAGGTCGACACACACAGGTCAATCATCATGTTGCCCGACTCACTCTAGCATCTCGTCCCTTCTTTACAACTGTACTCTTCCTCTTCATCATCACTTCTGAACTTGCTCTCGCTATCCATCAAGGTGAGCCCCACACCCAACTTTCCCTACCCCCGCCACCTTCCCCATCGTCGCCCCTCCCCCCAGTCCCGCCCCGACCCCAATCCACGCCTGGCCACCTGGCCACCTGAATACCCGGGCTGACACCCAGCCTTACTCAGCTTCCGCCCGCATCTCCCGATCGCCCGCATAGCTTGTCTCTGTCACCTTCCCTCATAAGCACACCGAGACATCACCAGCACCGATGGCTCCGGTGCCCATTAAGGATGCGTTCTCTCACTGGAGGTCGCCTCGGCCGGATGTGAGTACCGTGCCAAGCCTGTTGCCGCCCCGACCCCGCACCCCCCATGGCGGAGAGGTGGAGAGAGAGGGGTTGAAGCGTGCCTAGGGAGCTGCAGCCGCCCGGTGATTCCAGGTGTCAGGCGGGGCACTCGCCCAAAAAAGTCTGGGACATTGGATTCGCTTGTGCGACGCGGGACAGCACCCTCACCCACCCTTGCTCCCCAGCCAGGCCAGGCAGGCTATGCAGGCCAGACCACCCATACCCACACCACACAGGGGCTGCCACGCTCCTCCTCCACTACGCTCCTCGTCCCTCCTTGCATTGTCCCACCCATCACTGACACTTTCTCTATCGCATTCATCATCCTTCATCTTGTCTCGCATCGACATTGCATTGGTTCCCCATCCCCTCCCCTCATCACTCTTCCCATTTCTTGAACGCCACCACCCGGCTCGGTTATACCCCGCCACCGGCTACGACGCGTCGCCCGCCGCGAACTCTGAACCTTGCCCACCGCTCCCCTCCGTGTCGTCGTCTCGGTTGGCCTTCCTTTCAACACAAATGCAGGCTGCCGACCTTCCAGGCATGGTCTCTCCGCCCGCCCCAAGGGTCGACTTGATACACCCCAGCTTCCTTCCTACCTGTGAGGTCGGACGGGATGGTGGCGAGATGCACTCGCACGCCTTTGGTGAGTCGAACCTTATTGTCCGAGCGATGAGCCCTCCTTTCGGATCGCACCGCTTCGGCCACTTCCCGTTTCTTCCTTGCTTCTGACACCCGTCCCAGACCTTCTCTCTCTTGCAAGTGGACCCGCTACCAACGGCAGCCCCTCCGTTACCGCAGCGCCGCTGCACGGAGCGGAGGCGGCGTCCGTGCCCAACCCTTCTTATCTCTCCTCCACACGGCCACCCAATGGGCACCCTGGCCCCAGCTCGGCCGCAGCCCAGCCACCGAAAGCTCGCCGAATGAGCTCGTCGACCCATGGTGTGCTAGGCCGCGGTAAGCTGGGCCTCACAGGAGACCCGAACTTGGGCAAGGACGTGTGAGTATCCTCTTTTAACGGCCTCCATCGAGTGTTTCAGTTCTAACCCTAAAGTCGTCCCACTTTGTCGTCCTCGATGACTAGCGCCACCCCGATCCCCACGCGCCGCCCCTCCAACGCGACCAACACTGGACTCCCACATATGTACGACTTTGCCAAAGTCGACGGCCGCCGCCCCACTCTCTCGCGCGGGACGTCCTCTAACCGGCCGGCAGCTGTTGCTGCGTCGCTCCCCGCTCGGGGACTGGCTGGCGGCGCGCGCCCGCTCAACCCTCCGCCCGTTGTCCAGACCGACGACATGGAGCTGGATATGTCCTTCGAGGGCGATGACGACGACGACGAGCGCTCGCGCAGCCGTAGTGGCAGCGCGGAGCTAGACATGGAGATGGAGGATCTCGAGCAGAACGGCGCCAAGGTCGACTGGGACAAGCTCGCCCTCGGTACGGGCTCGGGCGGTGTCAAGGGAAGGAGGAGAGGAATGATCTTCAAGTGCGAGACGTGCTCGAAGGAGTACCGCCACCCATCATGTCTGATCAAGCACCGCTGGGAGCATTCGCCCCACTGGCGCGAGCCCACGCAGATCAGCATGAGCAAGCACCAGCAGGTGCAGATGCTTGAGGCGGCGGCCATTCTCTCCCACATCAACCCCGACAGCGGTCGTTCCCTGCCCAGTGACAAGTCGCTCTGGCCCATGGCGCTCTCCCCAGAGCCCAACCACGCCGTCTTACGGTCTGCCAAGTCGGCTGCGCGCGACCTTCCCTCCGTCCGCTCGCCCCGATCGGTTGCCTCTCCTCTTTCGCCTGGCTCTTTCCGCGACCTCGGCAGTTTCCCTGCCACCAAGGACCGCAAGTCGAGCCCTGCTTCCGACTCGACTTCGTCCATGGGTCACGATGCCCCCAACTCGCTGGGCCTCGAGAACGGTCAGGCGCGCCCGATGGGGATCAACAACCCCGGCCGCCGCACCTCCGTGTCGTCCGTGGGTGGTCCCACGACTCCTGCCTCTATCGGCTCGTTACCCGACGTTGGCGGGCTTCACTTCCACCATGGCTCTACCCCGACTGGGGCCTCTCCTCTCCCCAACCGTGCCCTGTCGGTCAACGCGCGTATGCGCATGCCTGGAGGCGGCATGTTCGGCCCTTCCCCCAACGGCGGCGTCTTCGCCTCCCCCAACGGAGGCGCTCTGTTTGGCACCCCTGGCACTCGCGCGACCTCTTTCCGCCTGCCCGACTCGGACATCCGCGGCGGGCGTGGCGGCAGCACTGAGGAGGAGGACGAGCTCGGCCGCGGGCAGAGCTCATCGGAGGAGGCGGAGGAGCGCCGGCGCGACGATGAGAGCTTCGCCGTCGGCGAGATGGAGCTTTAGCTGTTGGGGCGGCCCGGTGTGCGGTGCGGATCGCTCTGCATGGTCGACAGCGGCCACCAGTAGTGCTCTGCATCGCGCTCCACCGATGCCGTCCCTGCCACCAGGCAACGGCGTCCAACACCTCAAAATGCCTCGAGGTGGGCTACATGTACATGCTGTCTGGGCGTGTAGCTTACTCCCAGCAGCAAGTGCATGGCGGCTGTGTGGTGAGGTGAGGAGGGGCAGGGAGGCGGACTCGCGTTGCCTCTCTCCCAGAATGTCACGGAAGAACACGCTTGTTTCTGTGAACCAACGGAGTCGTGTTTGTACTCATGGGTATGAAGTCAATTGTGCTGAAGGCGGGCTGCTCCCTATCACCAACATGGCTAGCATGTGACCAGGCCCACAGATCCACAGACCACGACCAGTGGAAATTTGGGGTGTCTGTACCATTCATGGCAAAAGTTAGGCGCGATATCAATTGTTGACACCTCGTCACTGTCGACAGCATCAACGAAGTCAAACACGTCAACACGGGTGATGGCGTGCCTGCAGGTGTTCAGTGAGACCGCAGTCGACTCGACGATTCGTCACCGCGCGCGCACCCAACTTTTTTCTGCAGACTGAATGCCCGGCAGTCGACGCCATTCACTCCTCTGTGGCGCGTACTGAATTGCGCGCCGTGGCTGAGGCACGTCGGGTTTGGCGTCGGACAAGCGTCGCTATCAAAGTCATTCGCGTCCACGACTCCGCTCCGCCCAGCGCAGCTCGCATAGTCTACTGGGCGGGCTCACGTGCGGGCGGGTTCACTCCCGGGTCCCCGTTAAGCATGCTCCGCGATCGACGATCGGCGCTCCCGCTGCCGTTCTGACGCCGTTCTGACGTTGTTCGGAGGAATAGTTACCACTGCAGATCTCCGCAACCGCGGCTCGCAGCAGTCAGCTGACCACCACTGATCCACTGGCGATCGCGTCACATGTACGTCCAGCCACTGCGTCACCGCTGACGTATGGCACGACGCGATCTGATCAAGATCTACAATGTTTGTACAAGTTTGGTGGCGAGACTAGTGCGAGCACAGATAGCCGGCGAAGAACGGGGTGGTTTCGAACCTTCCTCTTTCGTGTTTGGTGTTTGGACGAGGAGTCTAATCTGGGTTTGGGTTCTCACCTCACCCAGTCGTCTAGGCTAGTGCAGGATTGGAGCATGTTTGGGGCGGTGTGCGCGATGATACAGGGTGAGCGGAAGCTGGTACTGACACACGGTCAGGTGAATAGGCAGCCTGAGGTGCCAGTGGCTGGCAGGTAGGCTGGTGAGGAGCCACGGTTCATGTCCCTCGACCATGCGCTCGACCATGGCGAGGTGGTTGGGCCCAACGCCCATCATTGCTGACAAACTCCCACCCCCACCTGTTCGAGTAACCCTGTGCATAATACGGAAGTGCGGCCGAGCTCGCGGTTCCTGTTGAAGATGGATACAACCGACGCG